>VYZQ01003961.1:0-20818 GCA_013400655.1 Mystacornis crossleyi
GCTCCGGTCCTCACGCCCCGCTCCTCCCCGCCACGCCCCGCCGGCGACCCCTGGCTCGGCCGACAGCGCCACAACTTGCCCGGGGTGCTGCGGCCTCGCGAACGCCTGCCCGAAAATAAAATTACAAGAGCCGAGTGGAAATGCTGCTAAGGAAAGGATGGCATGGCCAGAGAGCTCAGTAAAACCAGGCGAAGTTACAGATTAATAATCCTGGTAAATCCTCCCGAATGCTGCAGTGAGGAAGAGGAGCGGCGCTGTGGTGTGCGCTGCCGAGAGAGCACGCGTGTGCTCTGTCCTACCATCATTTGGATGTGTTTGGCATCTCCTGCATGGGCCAGAGCTGTCACACAGGGCCTGGGGTGGCAGCTGCCGCGGGACAACTGATGGCACAGTCCGGGGCAGCAGTGGCAACAGGCTCCCAGTTAATGGTCACAGACTTTACTGGGAACACAACCGTCACTGAGATCTTGGGGCAAAGTGCGCTGTCTTCATCCAGCATCTAGTTTTAGCAATGTTTTCATTTACGAATAATTTTCCTAGCTGATAATAACCCACAGTATTTTAAAAGGTGGTTTTACAAAAGGAGCTTAGAAACGGAATCCGTTCTAGTTCTTTCACTTGTAGATACCAGACAAAGCATGCCCTCATATCATTACACGGGTAAGACTCAGGAGACAGAAGTATACACTCTTTTTGTCCAGCCATAATCCCACAAGAAACAGCGCTGAACAATTTGTGATAAAACTGCCACACACAGATCTTAGCAGGGCAATTTATTTTTGTTCCTGAGGAAAAGAAAACAGGAGACCCTTAACAGAGTGTGTTTGACCTGACAGGGCATCTAGAAAAGGTCTAACAATATGCAGCAACCAGCTTCCTATGTCAACCATGTGCTTGTCTTCCAAAGTACTTCACCTCTCCATCCCATTCTGTTCCACACAAGATCTTATCTCTTTCGAAGATACAGTTACAGGGCTGATGACTTCTTTTGCTTAAAATATTAATTAAAGCTACAATTAAATATTTATTCCTGGAAATCTTTTCTCCTTTGTTTTGTGTGCCAAAACTGCTTTTTCCAAGGTGAAGGAGGATGAAGCCCTGTTCAGAGCAGTCCCCCAGTCACACAGTCTGGGATTACAGCTGAGCTTTCCTCGAAGGTTCGGCACTCCTGAGTCATCCCTCTTCCTTCCCTCTCTCTCTCTCCTTCCCCAGCAGAAACGCACAGCCCGTGGGAGATCCGTGGCAGTGGGTGCCCACAGCCCTCAGGCTGCTTTTCAGTACCAGACGGGGGGTTTGAGGGACCCTCCCTGTGCGTGTGTGTGCGTGTGTACCCCCAGATATCACAGTTAGGAAACGGAATTTTGCCTGCCGCTTTTTTTCAGCAACTGCTGGAGACAGGAGAGGTTCCAGCCTCCCCCAAACTCCAACTTGTCTCCCTCCCCTTCTCCTTTCTCTCAGCACAATTACGGACGATCAGTTAATCATTTCGAGCCCACGTGCCTACCTTGCTCCTTCTGTCCCTGGTGTGGGGTGGCCGGCAGCGGGGCAGCTCCTTCCCAAGATGCAGGCACGGCTAGGAGTCTTCCCGAAGGCCGATGCTTCTTGGGTTGGGCCAGCAAGGGGCACCTCACAGCTGGGAGGAGGGCAGGAGGAGGTCCAGAGCTGCAGGGCTCGCCTGCCTCTCTCCTTCCCTGCTGGATGGTCCCCTGATTAGTCAGACACAGCTCTGGGCTGGTGCAGGGACTGAGCACTCCTCAGCAGTCCTGACAGGGGAAAGAAACCCAGAAGGATTTCTTAATAGCATAGCATCATTATACCCTTTTTCATTCATTTACAGTATTCAAAGTGCAATTACTTACACAATTTGAGTCAAGGAAATGAGTGTGTAGGGGGGAAATGTATCAGGTAATGTGATTCATTAGTAATGGTGGGTGATACGCGTCCCTGTGCAGCAGCAAGGATGAGGTGGCTTGAGCAGCTCTTAAATAATTAGATGGGTGCTGCTTGTCAACACAGGGCAAATACTGCCCACCTCTATTAGAAAGGCAAGAACTGGTCTAGGATTGCTCCACACATTACAAAGGCAATCCTGATTTCCAGTTCTAGACTGATTTTCAGAACTATTTAATCTAAAAGATATTGTTGGCACAAGCACAGAGAGTGTGGGCTGGACATGAATGAATTGTGCCTGGAAATTAGAAACAGGCTCTTAAAGATTCGACCAATAAGATTGTAACAGAGAATAATAGGAGTGAAAATACCCCTAACTCCTTCAATATGTGGCATATTAAGTATGCTTCAGTCCAGAGTGCTCTATTGCACTTCATGTTCTCATGCCCAGTCCCAACGCTGGCTGGAAACCCACCAGTGCACCAGCCCTGAAGAGTGGGATCTGCCTTTCACTTAAGGCTGTTTACTATATAATGGGATACACTCATTCTATTTTACCAGATCAATTTTTTCCTAGCATGCATCTGACAAGTTATTGTGTGCTCTCACTATCTGAATCATCTGTAATTTTGAATCATGCTTCAGATGATCTCTGTTCAGTTTGCAAAGCATAGGAACTGGGGACGTCTTCGCTGTTCTCAGAAAAATCTTAGCAGCAAGGGGAAGAAATGCTCATAAAGAAAAGAATTCACTCTGTGGTTAGAGTTAAAATTCAGTTCATGTTAACTAAAGGTACAAATAACTTTGCAAATACTTTACAGAGATTTGAAATAATAAAAACAAAGCCCCAAGTTGCCATATAGTGATCAAGAACACAGTGTACTAAAAGTAGCACTAACACAACCTTCTCAACAAGAATTTAACAAACATCTTTCCACCTTTCCCTAAGGGGAGGATTTAGCACCCAAACTTAATTATCAAATCCAGAGCGCCCTTAATAGCAGGGTGAGAAATTAGTTCCTGAGCCCCATAGCCAAGCCTGGGACACTATGTCATGGACAAGAAGTAGGTCAGCTCCATGTTGTAATCACCTCCCACTTTGTCATCCTGGAAGGTGTAGCAAAACCCTACCAAACAGGTACTGCTTAACTCCTAATCTGGCCAGCTGCCTATTTAGTTTGGCCAGTGAAACCGTGAGAGCTGGCATGAGTTTGCCTTCAGCAGGGGTATCTTCTTATGTTCCTTTTTCCTTTTCTTACACTTAAACAGTTCCAGGTTCTTTATTAGGAAACAAGGGACTCCATACCAGTGCAGAAGTCATCAGGAAGCAGCTTGGCAGGAGGCACAATCCATCCAGTCGCTGTGGATTATTTTTTCTCTTTGCTAGCTTTTTTTCAAGTTCCACTCCTTCTAAAGAAAGATTATGTTTATCTTGAGCAGAGGAATCATTTGATGTATGGAATCAGTTAGAAGCTACACAGCTACCAAAGATTTTAAGGTCAGTCAGGCTGTCTCTCTGTTGGTCCTGATATAGTCACCTAATATTCAGTTCTCTAACCTGTTTTTTCAGATCGTTTGTCTTCACAGTCAAAAGGATATGTTTTTTACTTCAGGAAAAATAGCATCTCTGGATTTTGCTGAAGTAGAAACACAGAAAAGCTGAGCTTTTCAACAAGGTAAGTTCCAGGGAAATTGGGGTATTTTAAGACCATATGTCTTGTCTTTTTGGTGTTTTAACTTCACATGCAATAGGCTTCCTTAAAATAACCCAAACCCATTCTAGTAGAAAAACACAGCCTTAAAGAAGAACTGTTTCTCTGTCATTTGCTTTTTATTTTGTTAATATTGACAACCTGTCAGAAATAAAATGCTGTCCCCTGCTCCCTGCTCTTCAGCTGCCATCTTCTACCCCTTCCTTCTGTTTTTAGCATTTACTCTCAGACATTATCACCAGTTGCCTCACTGGCCACTCTGCTTGCCCTGTGGAGGCTCACAGGCCTCAGCCTCTGCCCTTCCTGAAAGCTTCACCTGTGCTTCCAGTCATCCCTGGCAAGCTCAGCACTGCATCCACAGTCAGGCCTGTTTGCTGTGCACTGGCCCTCAGATGCCAAGCAGCTTCCTTTCCATCCTTAACTGAGATCCACAGGGTTTGCATTATGCATGCTGGAGGATCAGGTCAGGAACTGATAGGCAAAGGGCAC
Source organism: Mystacornis crossleyi (assembly GCA_013400655.1). NCBI lineage: Eukaryota > Metazoa > Chordata > Aves > Passeriformes > Timaliidae > Mystacornis > Mystacornis crossleyi. The sequence continues at coordinate 4,092 of VYZQ01003961.1, forward strand.
TGACATTGGAAGACAAGATGCAGCATCATAGCTGAAATTTCCTTTCCAGGCACAAAGTGTTACCAAGGGGTTCATCTACAAGTGCAGTGCAAGGCACAGAGCAACCATAAGCACCGAGGAGTGGGGAACCTTCTGAGTATGCACACTGTGCTCTGCACTGAATCAGGCAGCTCTTTTGGGAATAGAAAATACAAAAACCGCTGCTCAACAAACATATTGCTCTGGTCTTCATACAAGTTTCCAGCTTTGAACTGGAGCAAAGATCAAAGTAACTCATATTTTACTAGTTCTGACAGAGTTCATGATCCAAAGATGGCAGCTAGTTAACCAGACTGCTGAGCCACTCTTCGACAAAAGTACATATATATAATGTTGCGTTATCTGCGGTCATTTAAATACGTTTGTTTTACCACACACTGGATGATAATATTCATAATTCACAATGATGAAGAATGATGATGATAATGATCACATGATTTGTAATGATAACCTGCTGATAGCTAATTATAGCAAAAAAAGAAAAAAAAGAAAAAAAGAAAATGGCAGCTACGCCCTGTCCAAATGAACACACAGCAAAACCTTTATGGTGAAAAAGAGCCTACAAAACAATCCTCTCCCACATGTGGGTTGGGTTGTTGTGACCTGCCTCAAGAGCTGGCAACTGCCTTGAAAGAAACCACCAACACAGAGCATGTAACCTGCAGTATCCCCTGAACCTGTGTCGGCTGCCTGGAGCCCAGTGCAAAGGCTGGACATTTCCATGGTTTTCTTCCCTCACTACCTGTCCATCTTCAGCTTATGCACTGTTCTCTTCTTTTACCAGTCTGTCTGTTCTGTTTAGATCTCAAACTGCACACAGAGGTCATGTCTGTGCTGAAACTCTACATGCTGCAAAGAGCTCTGTTCATTATCAGTTGATACTGTGTCATAGCTGTGATTAAAATGAGACAGATATCTTTTGATAAAAGACTGGCTCTTATTAGCAATAGGAATTGACTAGACAAATAGATTCTTCCAAAACACTTGTAAATGCAACACACTGCAGCACAGCAAGAAAAATTATCAACAACTGGATTTTTTTTCTTGAAAAAAGGCTTAGATAAAAATTCCCATGGTGCTAGAAATATTAACTGAATGAAAAGAGAGACAGAAAATAATACGATGGAGAGAGATCAGTACAAGGCTCCAATGTCCCAGCATCCAGAAGATTCTGTGCACTCGTTTCTGGAAGTTTGGAGTAGAAACTGCAGTCACAGTCCATGTAACAAGATGCTATTTCCTGTGTTAGTGATCATTGTGATACATGGGTTAGAAAATTTGTGCTTGTTTAATTTTGGGCAACGATCCCATCAGCATTTTCACTCCCACACCAGGGAGGGAGAAGTGCATCCTCCCAGCTACATTTCTTAATGTATGGTTACTTGTTTCAATCTACAAGACACAATTAAAGGCACAGTCTCTGTCCCTTTTTTCTCTTAAAAAACACTGGATATTAAATCTCATGTACACATTTCTTCAAGTCTTCCGAAAATCAACAACAACAAGTTAGATCTGGCAAAACAAGGGTATTTTCACAGGCTGGCAAGCCTGCCACTCTTGAAAGCCTACCAGGTCTAAATATTTAATGATCAGTCATGGCATTCATTGTCCTAATCAATTATTTTTTTAGATACCAGTCTGAAGAGTCTCAGAAAGTGCAATCAGGCTGTGCTGAAGACCTGTAGAGGCTTCTCACACCAAACAGTCAATAGCTACACTTGCTAGGAAAAGAGATGGGGAGGCCGAATTCTCTGCCCTGTTCCATTAGAGGCACATTGATGCCATAAAAGGGGCAGATTGCCTTGAGATAAATTGGCTTTTACAAAGCGTTTTCTTTATAGTTTCCTTCATGTTGGTGGCATTTTTTACTTAGAATTAAATGAAATGAAAACTTTTACAGTTTTACAGAAAGTTTTACAGAAAGGAAAATTCTTTCTTGGCAGGTGGTGGCCACTTGTAAGCTCCTCACGTGCAGAAGAACTGCACGGTAGGTGCATGTGAACACAGACACGGCTTGGCTTCAGCCAGGTATTGGTGCACACCATTCGGTTTAGAACCCCGTGGAGCACTTGTGGAGTCATGGAATACAAGAAATAAAAATGAAAGAAGTCAGAAAAGGGTGTCTGAAGTCATCTTTTGAAAAGAACTGAGGTACTCTCAGCCAAATGCTCCTCCTTCTCTGATTTGGGTTCCTAACCCTCCCTCCCTTCAGGAGCCAAATATTTACCCTATTCCTTTATGCAAAACAATAGCCAGAGGGGGATTGGTGCTTTTCCCCCTTTTTAGTGGCTTTTTTAGAAGGATCAGGACACTCAATGTCCTGACCCATCCCAGTGAATGTGGGAACATCCAGCAAAGGCAGTTCTTAGGGAAGACAAGACTTCTCAGGGTCTCTCAACTGGCCCAAGTATACAAATATCTGAAGAGGGGCTTCAGTACTGGACTCTCCTCATCCAGAAGATTCCTCTCATCAGTAGATGATCCTGTAATTCCTTCACAGCTGGATTAATAAATTTTGGGCTCTCCTTAGCAAGTAGAACTGCACTGACAGAGAGCTTCAGGAGTAAAGACCACATAGATCCACAAGAGATACACAATCCAGACGTAGACTCAGACCAATTCAGACAGAAGAACAGACTAAACCCCACTCCCTCCATATCTTTGGTGAAGTATTGAGTTTTATGACATCTTGCGTTGCAGTGAATAGTTCTTCGGAAATTATTTTGCTGTAACTGAAGCCAATAATAACGTCTATTGTTTCCTAAGCAAGGCCCATAGTGCATTCAGCACCTAGAGAAAGAAATGTGTGAAGATGGACACATTAACAGATCACAGTGCTCCCTACCCTGGCATTTCTCTTTCAGCCCCATGGACAGAAGTTGAACTGTTAGAGTTCATTAGCACCCTTCTTTTGGGCCCAGGGTTTTATACCCTGCATTTGATGCTTAGATGATGATGCACCATGAATACTCATGTCTAAACAACAGAAATCAAAACTGGTTTGAAAGAGATGTAGTGAGAATTCTGGTTTGCAGGAAGAGGGGAATTGTGTATGCAAGGATAAAAATCTCTCCTTACAGAGCGACAGGATTGATCTGGCTTGTTAAACCCACCCAATGAACGTGGTGCTGTTGTTTTTTTAAATGCAGCTTGTCTTTATGAAAGAAGCTTGTTTATGTTTTCCACAATGTTCACAGGTTCTTTTTATGGCACTTCGTATTTCTCTACTGCACAACTGAATAGAGATTAGGAAAAAATGTCACTGTGCTTTATTTCAAAGGACTGTACAATAATGACAATTGTACTGTCCAGGACAGACACAACTGATGACATCTTGCAGAGAGATCAATTGGATGAGCTGATAAAGGTAAATATGCTTAAATATGATTGCACAGTTCTCAGAGTGTATTTTTATAGATCAAATCCCTGGCAAGAAAATAGCCATTAGTGTACTGAGATGAAAAATGCATGGGAATATTTTCACTCATTCTCTTGCAGAACTGCACACTTCTCCATTTAAACTGCTGCTGCATTCCACCTTGGAGGAAATGCCTACAAACTTATAAAGGGGGTCCCAATACAATGAACTATTTAATCCTGTAAGTCAATATTTAGTTGAATGCACAGGAACTGCACTGAGTGGGTGGATATGTGCTCCCTCTGTATTTTAGATTGACAGAAACATTCACATAAGGTACAGGCAAACATAAACAATCCTTGATGCAAGGAATTCAATGTACTTTCTGCAACTCTGTGTGCAAGATAAGACCAAACACTGACAAAGAACTTGACAATTAAAAAACTGAATAAAAATTGTTCATCTGATTTTGAATCCTCATCAGGAGCTCAAATATCAGAAAAACTACTCAAAAACGTGTGCGTGTGGAGAGATTCAAGGACAGGTCAAATCCTCTGTACAAATTTGAAGGAGTAAGGGAGTAAATGTATTGAGTCAACAAGTAAATAAGATTTAAAACCTTCAGGCAGTGCCATGTCCACTAGATGGATGTGTGTTGAGGCTTCCTGCAGTCATTCTGGGGGCAGGATCCAGAACAAGGGTGAGGGTGCTGTGGCTCCTGCAGGAAACCGCTGAGTTCCTGGTGCTGGTGCCTGCAAAGGTCGGTGCTCACTAAATTCCACGGTGTCCCTGTGGCCTTGTCTGTGCAGGAGCTGTGGCAGCAGCAATGAACCCCCAGAACATTCTGCAGCAGAGAGGGCTGGCTGCAGTTACCCTCAGCTCTGGTCAGCCGTGGCTGTGCAGATGTTGCACACCGCGTTTCTCAGCAGTGACCCGGCTCCCATCACCAAGAGGAAATGCTTCCCAGCCCTTTGTTTCAAATAAAGCAAACAGGAAATTCTCAGCTACCTTGCTCCCAGTCTCTCACCATCCATTTCACTGCTTCCTGCCTCTGTCTATTTTGGGAGAGAAGTGTTGAAGAAAATTGCTTCTTCTGCAGTCCAGGTTTCACTCACGGAGGCAGACTGAGCCTTCAGTGTCTCGCTGGGTTCTCCCTTCTCCTGCCCTCGGGATGGGGAAAGGGCAGGAGCAAAAGGAGGATGAAACCAGGAGGGCTCACAGCATCTGCCTGCTTTAGTTTTAGCCTTTCCTTCCTTTTAACTGAGGGCCGTTTCTCATAGCGTGGAGAAACTGTACTTTTTCACAGTATTTTTTTTAACTCTTTAAACTGACAGTTCCAGGTGTTTTACTTCATTCGTTGTTGAGCAGAGTCACCCACTGGCTCTATATTTTGGAAAAAAAAAAAAAACCAAAACCAAAACACAAACCAACCAATCAAACAAACCCCCCAAACAATTTAATGCAGTCCAACAATTCCTTGTTTTTTTCTCAAATTTTTGAGGCATTAATGCAACACTAAAAGAATGAATTCCTCTTTGTATGATAAATGCAAGGATAGAATGATTTTGTGTTTGTATCACACTAGGGTATGAAACAGGGAAATACTGGAGACAAAAGAGAAGTGTTTGCACAAAGATGGCAGCTTAAAGTGATTGTCTTTTCTGCTTATGATGAGCTTCAGTGGTCCAGAAATGTCTCATCTTTTTTGTTTTTTTAGAGAATATTGAAAAATGTTTTATGCCAATGGCAGCTGATAAGGAAAAGGCCAAGATAAGGGTGCTCTAATCAGGGAATTTTTTAAACCTACTCTCCTTCCACCAGCCATATTTCCTCAAGTTGAAACAAATAATTGCAAAATATAAATTGGAAAATATAAATTGGAAAATATAAAAATTATATTTGTAAAAGGAAATTAATTGAACACTTCCTACCAGTTCATCAGGTCAGTTTGCAGCTCATCCTTCTCTCCAGATGTGCAGCCACACAGTGTGTGTGTTTAATCCCTTTCTGCTGATCTCTATCTTTTGACTCTGGAAAAGATTTCACAGTCAGTCTGTAGAAAGCCATTCCTGTACAATGATGTTCAAGAAAAATAACCCCAATCCATACTCAGTTTTGTATGTGTTAGTGACAGCTTTGAGATGTGTCCCACATCCTTAAGCCTGGGGAAAACAGAGAGAGCACACATGAGGCAGAAGCACTTACTAGCTCTGATTTTTTTCAGGATGACACTGAATTCAGTATTTGGTTCAATTAAATATTAAGATGATCCCATGGCTAACTCCAGTTTCTGCTGAAGTAAATAAGAGTAAATAGAATAAATGTAAATTAACATCCCACATCATAAGCACCAAAGAAAGAAGAGGGCTCCTGCTCTTCAGGTTTTCTCCAGGTATAAGGTGTATCCAGGTGACAACAGTAATGCAGCACTGCTCTTTGTTTCTTTTTAAAATTTTCTCGTGTAACATTGTGTTTTTCCATTTATCCTCCACCTGCAGTCTCAAATTCCAGACTGATGGACTAGAATTTTCTGTATAAAGGATGATTTTATTAATCATATAAATTTTTGTACATGGTGCAATACTTAAACTAGCCATATAAATGTTTCAGTGGACATGAGAGGAATAAAATCTCCGGGCTGACTCAGAATGAAGTGCTCACTGAATTCATTCTGTGAGCAATGAGGTGATTCCCCACTCTGATGTTAAATCTGCTGCACCTCCACCAGTGCTATCACTCCACAGCCTCTGTCAATACCACCTCAGTAACAGGTTTATAAGTTGTTGTTGTTTATTACTATTATTATTATTTTGAGAATGTCTTAAATGCTGCATCATGGCAGAGATGTTTTATGCCAAATACAGTGTTCCATTTAGTGCAATCTGTATTTTCCAGTTCAGTCCATGTTTTGTTTTGAGCTGATTCAGAGTGAAATTGCTTTCAATTTCTCACTTTGGCCAGGCAATTGAAGAAGCAGCCCTGCAGCCTCTCCACGGTGCTGCCACCAGGTACCGAATTGTTCAGGGATGACTTGCAGACTAGCTTTTCTGTGGAAGAAATTGGTCAGTCTCAGATCTCCCTTTTGTCTGAAGACATTCACAATCTATGCATGTGAAAAAGAAAACAAACAAACAAGAAAAACCAAACCCGATATTAATTATATTTTCAAGTTCCTAGTGATGTACTCGGGTGCTTTCATGACAAAGGAAAATGTGCTGACAAAACAGACTTGAAAATAAAGAGATTTAAACTCGTTGAAGCTCACATACCCCAGCAATACCTGATCTGGGAATCAGCAGACTGGGAATCAGCAAAAGCACTCCATGCTCATGGACTGCAGCATTGACTCTCCTAATTTTCCTTAATTTGGTAAAGGTAAGCAGTCTGCATCCCAGCTTTTCAGAGCATCATGAGGGAGAACTCGGAAGAAAGACCTGAGCTGAGCCTGCTGAACACAAAGACTCCCTTCCCTTCCATCCCGGGCCACAGCCTGATGCAGTTTCTCCATCTTCTCAAGCTACACACATTTCTCAGCTCTTGAAACACTGCGTTGTCTCTCAAGCATGAGATCTGGGGGCAGCCAGTTGTTTGGCACAGAGAGTAAAAGTGTCAGAGGGAAAAACACAGAAGCAATGGCCCTTTGACAAGGCAGCTTCACAGCTTTGATGTTTCCTCTCTCTCCTTTTCCCTAATTAACTGCATCGCTACTCTCTACACAGAGCCCAGAAAAAGCTCTTTTACTGAAGCAATCTTGGTATTATTTTTTGGGCTTCTCATCTTGCCCTGTGTGTCTAGTCTATACCAGTCCTTCAGTCTGTTGTCTGCAGAGATACTGTGGCCTATGTCTTAATTTGGGGTGTTGGAATACTGACTATTTGAGACACTAGGGACTATTTCTTAAGGTAACAGAGAAAAGTACAATATTGTCAGTTAGTCCAACTTCGTTGTCTCAGGGTCTAAACCCAGCTATTTCCCCGTCACAAGAACCAGGAGGCTGCCAGCTGAGGATGTCTCCATTTCTGCCGATGCTGACACAACTGTCAGGCCTTTTGTAGTCAGCTTTACCCTACCAGGCAAAGATTTACTCTTCAACTGTTGTCCCACCTTCCAAAAGATTTAAAACTCACTAGCAGGCGGTGGATTTTATTTTAAACAACGTGCCTGTCTTGTGGCTCCATTCCTGACTGAGAAACTGCTTATATTGGTTTTCCCTCAAGGGCCTCACTTACAGTAAACACAATTAGGGCTAAAGACATTATCTATCATATATCATCATTAGAAACTGCCTGCTGCTTTTAGCTTTGCTTTGGGTGTAGTCTGCTCTACACAAGCCATCCCTCAGTGATTAGGGTGCTGCAACTCCACACCTTAAAACCCTTCTTAACTTTAAGGGGCAGACAGCATTAAACACTGCAGAGTCTAAATCACAGAATAAGGACTTTACTCAAAAAATGCTGCAAAAGATTTTAAATCTGGTTCCAAGTTTAAGCTGGAAAGGCTGAACTACTGCTGGCTGGAACACTAGGCTGGCTATGAAGGGGGACAGGATGGTGGTACACGGTTCTCCGGAATGTGGACAACCATCTTTGCATTCTCCTTCTGCATCAGCTTTGGTTTTATGGTGAGTGAGTGTCGGCAAACAAAGAAACCCGACTCTCAGTCCAGGGCTACAAAGAAGGCTGCTATCACCTACAGCTACTTCAGTCCTGCTTGCTTTCTGGGTAGCACTGCTCTGGTCTCTCTCTCCTGCGCTGTTGCATGCTTTCTCTGTAGTAAACCTCTCCTGCGCTGTTGCATGCTTTCTCTGTAGTAATCCTCTCCTGCGCTGTTGCATGCTTTCTCAGCAGCAATCGCCTCACCCTGGGCTCCTCTCCTCTCTCTCATGAGTTGCTTCCCCGAGGGTCAGCCGCTCTCTGGCCCTTCGCAGAAACTCCTGGTTCAACACAGTTCTAACTCATCAAGGTCAAGGGTGCCTACAGCCCATTCCTGTGCTCCCACAATGTTTACTGTTTTCTATAGGGCTTTTTGTAGACAAAATAGCAAATACGGTATAAGCATTTTTCACCAACACGCACCAGAATCTGAAAATCTATACAGCACTAAAGATGGTTTGGCTGGGGCACACTACCGCGGTTCAAATACATTACAAGTGAGTGATGAGTGACTGTCAGGACTGAATGTAAGAGGCTTAAACCAACCTTTCCTGGCTTTGTCCTGAAAGTGACTTTATACCCAGAGGATGCCAGCTGGACAGGGTGCAGATAACCTATCCTTCCAGATCACCTGGGAAGGACGGAACTTTTCACCCTTTCTGTGTGCTTGAGTGAGCTGCGTTCGTTTCAGTAATTCCTGTGCAAAAAGCATCTCACAGCCAGGCACAGCCACCTCCTGCCGGCAGATCCTGTTACAGTCCCTCCCCATGAGAGGGTGAGAGCCCGAATCTGAACTCCCGACTCTGTGTGCTCGGGGGTCTCGTCCCTCACAGAACCCATGGAATGTCCAGGAGTGTTTCAGAGCAGAGCAGGATGCTGATGGGCTCGGGCACAGTGGGACTGTGACAAACGAAGTTCACTCTTCTGGTGAATTTTAAAAAGTTTAATAAAAGGACAATTAGGAGACAGGAAAGCAAAAATTATATACGGCCGGTTGCTTGGCACGCTGCCAGAGGCACACCTTAACTCAGAAAACTTCTTCAAATGTACGAGCACGGTGCATATTCATAGACCCGTATGCATAATTCAAATATTCCTTTTTGGTGCTTTTTTTCGATGTCAAATCCCCTCCATTCCCTCTTGCAGATCAAATTAACATTTTACTACTTATCGGTGTCCCATCCTGCAGACAAAATCTTCTGGTGCCTCCATCCTGCAGATTAAATCTCCCCGTCTTGTCGTCTCTGGGGTTCGTTACAATTATCTTCGGGGAGATAGGAAAATCCAAGAATGTGAGGAATTATCTTTATCATTTTCTGAGTTCAATTACATGAGTAAAAGAAGCATCTTACATATCATGCTGTAGTCTAAGAAAAATATATATCACACTACTATTTCTAAATTTTATTAATAGCAGAAATAAAAGAAGCTATATTCATACAGCAAAGTTTTAAACTTTACATTCATTTTAATATTTGCGAAAAGCCAATAGTATAATATGCATTTATAACAGGACTGATCAGCCCCTACAAAAGCACTGATGAGGCAACTCTGGCTCTTTCTCTGCTGTCACTCATGTCATTCGGGTTTTGTCAACTCTGCTGATTAATGCTGTTACAACAATCCAGAGACAGGTTGCAAAGGCAGATGGGAAAGTGTCACAGCTGACAGACAAAAAAGGGGCGGAAATAGTATTTTTGAGCTTCTTAATGCACTGGTCTGTCTGACTGCTCCAGGAAACACTGAGCCCTTTTACCATGAGCCACCGAGTGCAGCACTCAACCATCAGCACAGCAAGAGAAACACTTCCATCTGCTCTGCAGAAAAAACTCCGTATTTCACAGCAATGCCACTGGCTGATCTATTAATCACTGATTTGAGCATTTTCTGAGAAATAAAATGAAATGGATGCCAGGAGCAAAGGGGTCAAGGAAAAAGACTAGATTCAGCCATGAAAGCTTTTATCATCTTTTAATTTTTGCATAATGTCGTTGTTATGTTCCTAATAGTAGAGGCACCAAGAAACAGATGAGTTATAACATATTTCTCTGACCAGTAATTTTGCAAGAGTTAATGAGAGACAGAGTAGTGCAAAGCATATCCAGAGGTACCTAATCTCACTTACTCTTGTTTAATTATTATTTTTTGAGACTAAATGCTTCCCCTCCAAGCAGGGCTGCTCGAGAGAAGCACGCTGTGTTCAAATCAATCTGCTCTCCGACCTGCCACTTGCATGAGTTCCTTATGCTCTGAAAGTGAAATCATTTGGTTATGAGCACCAGTGTGTCTCTTGATCTTTCAGTACGTACTCACCGGGCATCTTCCCTGTCAAAATATCTGAGAAGCAAATAGAGCACCTCATGTGCAGCACTGAAATCCTCCTAAAAACAGTGTCCAGTAAAACACAGCTGACTCATATCACAGTTTTGAGCTGGAGGAGTCCTCTGTATTTTCTTTTTCAGACTAACCTACTCAAACCACTTTAAAAATGGCATTACAGAGCTTCAGACACTGCAAAACTAAGCTAAACTCAACTGAAACTCGGCTTGTGCTCAAGAATACCCTGTGCTGGCACAGTCATCACCTTCCTTCCCACAGTGCCTCCGAACAACACTCGCACAAACTAATTAGTTTGACCCTTCATCTTCCCGGGTCAACATTTTAAGGACCTTCCACAAAAACAACCCAAGGAGTTTAGAGCACAATAACTATTTCTTTGGCATATTCTTTTGTCTTATCTTTTCCTTTCTGTACAGGCTCACACAGACAGCCAGGACAACTTCCAGTTCCTGCACTTACTGGGCTACCCAGCCTGGTCAGTTCTTCAGTGTGTCTAATTTCTGGTCTTTGGGGGTGGTTTTCAATTATTTTACTATCACCAAATAGAGGGATGTTTCGTGGCTTGCTCAGCAAGCTGGCACAGTTGCCATCCAAGTGAAGGGCACAGCAGCCCAGCCAGCTGGTGCCCACAGGGTACACTGTGCAGGGGCAGAGAGCTTCTCTCCTCATGCCTGAAAAAACAAAGCTGGATCAGTCCAGTTTTCACTTGACCACGGTGGTCACAGCTACCAACCTCTCCAGGGTAAGTGGTTGCTTTTTCACAGGGCCTGCAGAATAAGGACTGCATTAAAAAGGGTGGAATTTCAGCAGTTATTTGGGACTGAAACCTGAAGTAGCAGAAAATTACTTTAAACTGAGCAAAAGTGACTTGTAAATTAGAAGGGACATACCCCGACATAAAGAAGGGGTTTCACAGCCTGACAGGAGAGCATTAAGCAAGTTCTACAGCGCAGTAAGTACCTTAACAACCATCCTATTTACAGCTGATTTCAGGATAATTCTCTCCCTGATCTCCCGTACTACTTTTGCACACCTTTAACTCTCTACAAGTCCCTCTTGACATAGTTTCAGACACTGGCTGATAAACATTTGAACACTGCTGGACAAGTTTCAGAGAATAGTTCCAGGCACAAGATTAACTTCCTGCCGTGTCTTTTGTTTCCATTAAGAAAAGCACTGCATATAAAGCAGAAGGGATCACTGTAATTAGTAAGGCCTTGATCCCCCAGCTGCTGCCCAAGGCTCGACAACAGGGTCATTCAGCTATGGGACGGCTCCAGGAGCAAGCCCAAAAATAACTTTAAAGGTACCTAAATTGTAAGGAACAGAATTATGGAGGACTGCAAGTTCTGGCCCCTACTTCAGCTACAGAAGAAAATCCCATTATCCTCTTCCCACACAGATCTTTGAATGGCCTACTTTGAACTCAGTGATGGAAAGGATTCATTGCTTTTAAGCTGTAATCTTCATGTAAGAGAGGAGATACTGGATTACAGACCTTGTGAGTGACCATTAATAGGCAATACTCCTTCTTGTATTTTTCATGGAATAGATGATAACAGATCTAAGTAGATGGCTCTGGGTTTTTCATCACTTCTGTTTGGTTTTGTAATTCCCTAATTTTGTTAACTATTCTGTAAAATTACTTGGAACCAGATATTTCGGGTTATCAAATATGAATACATTTTAACCTGAGGCTTCTAAAAGTGAGAAGCAGAGGGGACAGAGGTGTCTCGGTCCTGTCAGTGCCAGAATGGCAGAGCTCTGGAGCTCTGCAGGCTGCAGAGGGCAGCAGCCTCTAACCCAACCCCAGCAGGGTGAGCTGCACCCTGAACAAAGGCCATGAGTGTTTGCGGGGTTGGAATCAACTCCTACACACCGGGTGCTGAGGTATCTATGCAACCCCAGCGAAAGTTTTCCATTTTAATACAATATTGGTTCTACTTATTAATGTAACACTAATGTGCATTTTTGATGTTACGACATTGCTTTCAACATGTCATGGTCACAATCTCAAAAACTGTAGCTGTATCTGGTTATGCTTTGCAGATAACTTGTATAAATTATTCTTTGGCCAACAGCATCTTTATCAAGACACCAGCCACACAGAAGATCTGCTTTGTCCTTTGTGCCAGTCAGAGTGCAGGGAATGCTGCTCTCCCTCAGTGGAACCTCTTTTCTGGCAGATTTTTGTTAAGTGCTCTGGAAGTTCAGCCAAGGGAAAGAGGTAAAAAAAGACATGATTATGAACTATTAAAAAGGAATATATGTTTTCTTATAAAATGTCATTTCCTACCAGGCAGGTGAAGCAATGTTCCAAGAAAATCTCAGCATAGAAATACCAAGAACGCTTTGCATTTCCAGGAATTTACTGATTGGGGTTTGTATCTTTGATTGTGTCAGTAATTCAGCCATTAACCTGCCACAACTAACAGCAGTTGTGCTGAGCTCTTTCCATCCTTTCTCTTATAGAAACGACGCTCTAACCTGCTGTTTCTTTCAAGTGAGGAAATTAAAGGAAGGTCCAGGTGTTCAAGATTTAAATTTCATTCTCCTGGGAAGAAAAAGAAAAAAGAATAATTTTCAGATAATTTTGTTCGCTTCCAGAAGCTGAAACAGAATATCTCAGGTTGGAAGTGATCTATAGGGATCATCAAATCCAACTCCCTGCTCTTCACCGGACTACCTAAAATTAAACTTATGAAAACAGACCTAAAAACCAACCAAAAAACAAACAAACAAACAAACAAACAAACAAACAAAAAACCCAAAAAACCCAACACAAACAAACAAAAAACCCCCCAAACCAACAAAACAACAAAAAAAAAAACAACAAAAAAACCCACCTATCTAAACTCATAAGCTATGGATGCTCAAAATTATCGAAAGGGTGCATTTGTCAGTGCTGGGCCCCATGCTAGGACTAAGGTTAATTACTGCCCCAGTTAATTAGAGGACTCCAGAGCCTCTGGGAGCCTCCCCCAGGCTGAACCTGCAGCAGCTCCCTTGCCTCAGGCACCTCCTGGCTGCAGGAACTTGAAGCCCCTCTCATGAGAGGGATCAGGCCCTGGGAGTCTGGGGCTTTGTGCCTTTTGCCTCCTTCGACCTTGCGGTACCAGGCAGGAGTGCACGCACCCCTCTGTGTGTAGCAGCATTCCCTGGGGGAAGCAACTCCTAAATATTCTGGTTGCACTTGCAACAAGTCTTTGCAAAGCCTGTGCAGAGTCAGCACTGTCTTTGCACAGGAACAGGTATTCCTGGCCTATTTAAACTGTGTTCAATCTCCTTTCCACGTTGTCCACTTCTATAATTAAAATAGAGTTCTAGGGACAACTGGAATTCTGAGATGGTCGTTCTTCTGACTGCACCAAAATGTGTAACTGGACAATAATTCAGGCATCTGACCACACGCTGCTCCTTACATCAGAAACATCCCAGACTTGCAAGCCAGTGCTACTGATCCCCTCCTTCCAGCATGTCAGTCCTCACCACTGAATTAATTACTGGGATCTGGATAACGAACTTCCCAAGAGACCCGGAGGGTTAAGGGTCCACTCCTCTTCCTTCCCAGACCAGCATGATGATCTATAAGGTGGTTTTGTCATGTGTATCCTGTAGGTGGCAATCCTGTTGATTCCCACTGTTGGAAAAATCAGAAAACCCTTTAAAAACCCTTTAATTCAAGCAGAAAATGTTAAACCTCTCGGACATGCCAAGCACAGCCCAACTGTATAATCACCACTGTCAGCACCACAGTCACGTCAGCAGAGCAGGCTTTGTTCTCCCTGCATGAAATTTCACAATTCCCTGGTTTTTTCCAGTCTGTGAGTCTAATCCTTCATGGTTCTTGGCTGTAGGAGTCGTGAAGGTGTGACAATAACCAGGAAATGCAATTCCATCCCTGTAGCAGGGTGTCTCTGCCGTAGGTTTCGCGCTGTGCTCCATCACTGAGGTACCAAGGGCTCAGCAGTGACCTCGCAGCTCCCACTCATTCTCTGCAGCTCTGCCTGCCTCGTCCAAGCCAAACTGTGTGGTCCAGGCTGAAAGCATAAGAATTTCTGTTGGTGGCAGGGAGGTATTTGCAGGAAAGCAGAATTTTTTGAAAATGCAAGGAGTGTTCACCTAACAGGACAGATTCTGCTCTTGAAAACCATTAACAGCAATGGTGGTCAAAACCAGAAAAAAAAAATTTTTGAAATGTTCCCACTGACTCTTCCCATGTATTGTTTCAAGAATTTTCAAATACCAAGTTAGGATTGCAGATTTTTTCCAACACCCAAAATAAAAAGAAGAAAATTATAAAACACTTTTCATAAAGGTATTCCTTGCAAACCAAGAAGGACATTCACTCATTTTCCTTTGATTCAATGATTAATTTTGAATTAAACTGTTAAGTGTTTTCTGCCTCACATCACTGATGAGTAAGACTACATGGATGTTATAATCATCTTTCTGACACCAAGCTCGGAGCTTTTAGAACTGCTATTTTAAAAGGGGGGAAAAAAAAAAAAGGAGGAAAACCAATGACTTTTGCGCTAGTAACAAAATTAACCAATGGCTGGGGTCTCAGAAGAGTTGTAGAGGGTATAATGATTTTTCAGATTCCTGCATGATGTGCTGCTGGTTCTCTTCGTATATTTTATGTCAATAAGCAAATTACTAGAAAAAAACAGTGTCCAATTTGTCCTATTGGAGATAATTTCCATGTGGAAAGCGTTGCGCAGAAGTGGTTTCTGCTTTGAGCTGTGTGCCACGTATCACCAAATATTTACTTTGCACATTAAAGCAACTCATCTCTAGGTCTTA
This sequence comes from Mystacornis crossleyi, assembly GCA_013400655.1. NCBI lineage: Eukaryota > Metazoa > Chordata > Aves > Passeriformes > Timaliidae > Mystacornis > Mystacornis crossleyi. The sequence goes on from VYZQ01003961.1 coordinate 19,287, forward strand.
TCTGAGAAGAATGCTGTTTCATATTTGAGTCACTCTTATCGTTCTTGTGTAATCAGTGTTCCAAGAAAATGCTGCATTCAGATAGCAAACAGGACAGGTGAGTTCCCAGCCAAGAGGAGATGTGTTTAGCTACAGTAAACTGGCATTTTAATTGGGAAAGGAATTTTTCTACCTGCACTATTTATGATAGGTATTTATGGCAGACAAATGCAGGGGTATTCACAGGCATTGACATTTCTTGAATTACAAAACACTTCCAGCTCCAGATATCACTGACTGCACACAAACACCTGCTGGTGTAAATGGGGGGAGAATTCTGTGCACAAGGTCTCTGCTTTCTATAACTGGAGAAACAGTTCAGATTTTTCACCAAGCTTTATTAGCAAAGGACCTTTACTCATTGTTAGTTTTCCAACAGCAGAGAAGCTACATCAAAATATGAGTTATCCGTAATAAAATCTCAATTCAACTTTATTTTTGTCATGCTTTAACAGAGGTTGCAGTCAGCTGGGCTAGACTGAACACAAAACAGCAAGAAAGAGACAATCTCGCTTCAAAGAACATAGGAACTATTTAAAAGGGAGCAAAGAGAGAATTAAATCTCAGTTTCATCCACCTACAAGTCAGGAGCACAGCGTGAGCCACTTGTCTGGGGCCCCCCCTAAAGTCAATGGAGAGACACAAAAAACTCCTTTGTGCCCCATTCCACCTGCACAGGTGGGTGAACAAGGCCTGGCCAGGAGGAAATCTGTCCTCACAGCTCTGCTGGGTGCTGTCCTGTCCTGGGCCAGGCTCCAAACCTCCTAGAGCTTCCCCAAGGGCACCTTCCCCTACGCGGGTCGTGTAGGACTTGATATCCAGCAGCGCTCTGGCTCTGCAGAAATCCCCAGGTGAGAATTTACAGTCTCTATCTCACACAAAGAGCCTTCTGATCTTAACTCCGCAGTTAAAACATCCACAGGCAGAAACGGGGCTACCAATTACATGCAGAAAAAAACCATACAGATCTTGAATCCAGTTTTCCCATCCTATGAGAAACTGTAAGCAAAAATAGGAAAGAAGCCATCAATAATTGTGAGCAGTTTCTACGTGCAGCAAGTGGCTATTTTTCATGACGATAGGAAAAGCAATCATCACCTGATGGACTAATTTATAATGATTATTGCACCCTTGTTTGTCTCTAGTAGCACACATGATATTCAGGGGGCTGATACAATCTCTCTCCTCGGCAAGCATCACACTGTTCCTCCTAGAGCAAGCACCGTAATTAAGATTGGGAAACAAAGCCAGTGATACGCATATGAACCAAAGTCTAAAACCACTCACTTCCCCCACAGGCTGGAGAATCACGGCGAGGTTGGCACGGGAGCACAGCAGGCACAAAAGCGCATCTGGCAGGAGACAGCAGGGTCCTTGCGGCCCCTCAGCTCACCTGCAACAAAAGCTGCAGGTGACAGAACAGCCAGTGCCACTCGGAGCGGGGCAGAGCTGGCACTGCCTCCTGTGCACCTGCAAAGAGCCCTCCGAGCTCC
>VYZQ01003961.1:21163-31326 GCA_013400655.1 Mystacornis crossleyi
TGTACTGGGAATTATGAAACACTGTTTTGCTAATTACTGTGCAATCCTGACTTTCCAGGCTCAGGGGCTTCCTGCACTGCTGCAGCCCTTTCTTGAGTAAGATTTTGCCCAGGAGCTGAGCCAACAGCACGTTCTGTGTTGGTGATGTAAGTCTGCCAGGCAAACCCAGGGCATCGTGCTCTGTCCTTGCGGGAAGCACTGGGGATGGGCTCCTGCTGTGGAGGAAGATCTTTGTGCAAAAATTTTGCAGGAGGTTCAGATGAAGCAAAAGTGATTCTTACTGAGAGGGTCACAGCCACTGTTATACTTGGAGGTGCCAAATGTGTGGCATCTGAGGGAGGTGGTTTTGTCTCTGTTTCTCACCTTTCAAATATATTTAAATTGGTAATAAATTCAGTTAGTTTTCCCCAAGTCAGGTCTGGTTTGCCTGGGATGGTAACTGGTGAGTGATCTCCCTGACTTCATCTCATCCGAAGAATATTTCCATCTCATTTTCACTGCTGAAGAGGAGAACAAGAGGATCTGGGTGGGCATCTGGCAACCCACCACAGAGACAAGGCACCTGTTTAACAAAAATCCAGTTTAGCCACGGACCTGCTTACCAAGTAGATCTCAGCTAAAATATCGGTGGTCACCAGCCTGCACAGAGATCTTTGCTGATCTAAGCACACTGAACTGGTCAGAAAGAGATCGCTGATCTCAAGAATACAGTACCAGAGCCCCAGTTACCCGGGCCTGTGCTTTTCATCATTCTTTTCTCAGAGAGAAGCACAATAGGTGAGGTTGTACACTTTCCTCTCCATTGCCCTCAAGTTATTCCTGTGCTGCTTCTCATAATTTCCATTAGCTTTCAGCTTAGCATAAAGGAAAATTTCTGGGGTATTGGGAAAAAAACAAACCAACAAAAACAACCTCTGGTGCAAGCCTGTCACACAGCATTCCTTTTGTGACAGAGCAGGTGTGAGCAGTAGGCTGGGACTGTGGCAAACTGGGGTAATTATACCCTGTGCACGGCCGACTCGCACCTTCCACGGGATGTCACTGGGGCAGGACCGAGGCCCTGTCACTGCTCAGCTGTGGGCTCCTTCCCCACACACAGCCAGAGCAAAGACATGGATGAAGTGACCACCTTTTGAAGCTCTTTTCCTCCCCAGATTTGCCAGAGCTACATAAAGGTAAGAGCTTTTCAATTGCATGGGATCGACACTGTGTTTACTCCTCAGGAGGCCGAGGAAGGGAGGTGACACGGGTGACAAGGACTAAAGCAGACAGTGAGCTCAGGGAGTACGGCAGCTGTGGCTCTCTGCTGTCAGTGTTAACTTTTTGTGACTAAATTGTCAAGATCTCAAAATCTGCAAGCCTCTCTCATGTTCCTAAAATCTGGAGGCAAAGATTTTTCTCAGGATATTTTCTCTTTGTCCTGGAACAGATCAGAGATGGAAGAGAGGAAAAGGAGCTTTCTGAGAAGGTGGAAATGAGAGCAGTAATAAGGATGGAAATTCAAGCTAATGCACCATAGGAAAGGGCTTAGCTCACACATAAAAGCAGGGCACACACCTGCTTGCTTCAAGTGAATTTATTCATAATAACTTTGTAAGAGTTGCTAAACCAGCTCCAGATGCTGTAGGACACATTGCTTGAGCTGGTCTATCAGCTTTCAATTGAAGGACAAGTTATGGACATTATTTTTAAAAGGGTATAAATGAAATGCTGGCTACCCATGATTCAGTGCTGTTGGTGAGGGAATGTTCATCTATACGGAATTAAAGTAAAAGTTGGCAAACATCAATTTTTAAAGTAATGATGAAGTGCTGGAAATAACTGTGTAAGACTGCCCTCAGTTTTGAAAGCTAAAAGGGAACGTGAATGACAAAATTGTGCTCATAGAGGACAAAGGCTGAATCCAAACGCAGCATTTCCTCTCTTTTGTGTGCTCAAGTTTTAAGGCACAACCAAATGTGACCATGTCACAGCAGAACTGATGCAGTATCTCCCCAAAGCAGTACTTCTGTCCACAACAGAGCACGCAAAACCAAGATTAATTAATTGTTAAACGTCACTGTGGCAGAACAGGAACTGTTCTGAACATTTTTTTTTCCCCACAGTGCAGATTACTGCACAAACCACTGGACAATACATCCCTTTAGTGGTCATTACTCAACTTTTGGAACGGTAATTAGGGAGGGACAAATTCTAATGCAATCCCAGGGCTCAGCTGTGCTCACCCTTCAGAGCAAGTGCCCTTTAAATGCGAATAAAGTTGGTCATCTCAAGGGAACAAGGGATTATACATCAAACACTAAATTAAGGAACAAGGTTTAATAGATAAACCTGGTTTGCATCAAAGGTTAGCACAGAAAGCATTGATGGATCTTATTCGGTATTTTAATTAATAACCTTGGCAGCAATATAGGAGTGGCTAATAAAATGTATGACTTAAGAAACGTATGATGGAAGCAGAAAATCTATTACACAGAATAAGGAAAGTTAGAGACCTGCTGTGGCAGTATTTGTATGCATTATAATGCTACAAAGCAGTGCACTTAGAAAACTACCAGAAATTTCAGCTTCAAGCTGGGAGTTCATTAGTACAGACTGACAGTGAAGGAGAAAGACCTGCTGCTGGTTAATGACAACTTAAATACAAACCACCAGCGTGAGGTGGCTGTGGAAAAGGAAATAAATGCTGCCGGATTATTCTGCAGACAGCTTTTCCATTAGATACAAGATGACATTCGTATCATTCCATAGGCTGAGGACAGAGATCACTGACTGCTCATGGACAAGAATGGTGAATTCACTGTACAGAAATGAAAAGGTCTCAAAATTTTGCTTAGCCCTGTGAAGGAAAGGCTGCAAAGGGACGGGAATGTTCCCTGGGCTGGCTCGAGGGGAGAAGGTTTTCTGTAGAAGCCTGATGCTGGCACAATAACACACAGCAAGGAACTACCATTAATAATTCTAGACTAGGAGGTTTGTGAAAGTTTACAGTGCTTTGGATTGATTTAAAGTGAGAGCAACGGGAGCAGTGAATGTACTGAATCAGAGACCGGGGCTCCCTTCATGAAGGATTAACCTTTAATAAGCATCTGGTGTGGGACAGGACTGGAAAATCCCGGCAGTCCCTGCCTATCCAGCAGCCTTGTGAGTGCACATACTGGGGAGTGAGTCAAGGCAGTCAACAGACAAGAAAAGGAACCAGGTGAGGAGTTTCCAACAAGAAATATGGTGCATATTCAGTCAACCCCCCACAGCTACGTCCTCTCCATTTGAAGAGGCTGGTAGCCTGATCCAGGCTTAAAAGCCAGAATAACTGTGATATTAAAAAATTAATTTCATGCGTAAAGAACGGGGAATCGGCAGAGCATTCTTCATCTTCTTGAAAAGGTTTTCTACTTTAGATATAATGAATACTTTTTAAAGTCCAACTTCTCATTTGCTGCCAGCAGCCTTCTCTTTTAGCTTCTATTTAAGAATGAGAATAGGCAAATACCTGAATGCTGCTCCTCAATCATGTTTGTCTGTATTAGAGCTGGAACTATTCCTTCCTGAACATCTGAAAACCCTCAGCACATTGTGAATGTTACCCGACATGACCAACGCAGGACTAAAGGGAAAAAAATCTTTCCACTGAGGAATTCAGTGTTTCTTTGCTTGCCAAAAACTGGAATTAACTGCTTCAATCTAGTGAAACAGGCTCTTGATATTGTTCAAGCCCCAGATGTAATTGCATGCCAGCAATGGCATTTTATGACCACTCTTTAAAAAATCAGAAATTTAAATTGCCTCATAAACACAGCTGGAAGGGCTAAATGCCCAGGAAAACGTTAAACTAGTGATGACAGGAGAACAAGAACACATTGCAGCAAACTGAAAGCCTTTGGGCCATTATCTTACAAGCCAACAGGCCCCTGGAGAAAACTGCTATACCTCTGTATGTCCATGGAATGTGAAGATCCCTTACTATAATGTTTTAATGCTAATCTTCAAAAAAACCCAAACTTTTGAATGTAGTACCCTGTATCTTTCAAACACCCAAATCTTAAATTTCCTCCCAAATTCCATGTTCCCTTTTTTCTGTCCTGAACACACCTTCACTGAATAGCAAATCCCACACTGACATCAGATGAAGCTTGAATGAAGATTAAATACTTCTTATAAAGCCACTGCTTGCTGAGATGCCATCCTTGAGAGCCAGGTATGAACCTGAGAGCAGAATTAGTACTGCAGTGAACTTCAATTTTCAAATGTAACCCCTTTCCAAGCACAGATGACAGTGCCTGTGCCTCTGCAGGCACACTTCGAGTTAATCCCACCCATGGGGTTATTTAGCCAGCAGGGACATTCGGGAGGGACGTGCAGGCGGTGGGAGCTGCAGAGTGGGGCTGTGAGTGGAATTTCACAGCTCATCAGCTTTGCTTGCCTGCATGGGGCTGCTCTTCACACCCAAACACAAGACCCTGGAGCAAATCAGAGGAAGATGATGGCAACTGCCTGCCCATTCTTCCCTGGATCTGTCCTTCCTGGAACGGACAGGCTTTGTCATTTGCACCTCACTTTCACTGAACTGACTCTTTGTGCGTATGCCTCAGGGTGCGATTTACTTTTTTTTTTTTAAATACTGATTTCCACAGGACTTAAAGTCAGCTTTATTTTCCAGTGCATATCCATATGTAGAAAAGACTAAAACTTGAGAGAATCCAGGGAATTGTTTTGGGGCCCCTGGGACGATGCATTTCTGCCTGCAAATCAAACAGTTTGCAGTAGTTTGAGTCAATCTGCTTCAGATAAACCCAGGCTCAGTCCAGGAGAGCTCCAGGGGCTGCTCTGCCCTTGCACAGAGTTCTGTTTGCTCAGGGTGACTGCAGAGAAAGCAACTCACATCACCTCCTAAACTATTAATTGTGACCCTCCTCGGTGTTACTGTAGGGAAATTTATAGGGCATTTTCCTGCTTTTCAGGAACTGCTGCCTGATATTTCTCATCATGACTTTTCCTCCAGGGCTACTCACACTGTTCTCTCCCATATATCTTCCCCTCCATCATCTCAAAAAGGGGGAAATCTAGCCCTAATCTATGGCAACAACTCCTACAGGTTTGGGAGTCTCAGCCCCAAAGGGCTCTCAGGCACCTTAAACATGGCTGGAACCAGGAACTGAAAGTAAGAACTTCTATGTTAAATTAAAGGGCCTGCTGAGTTGCATAAACCACCCTAGAAAATGCCTTTCCTGGACCCTCTGGACTCGCAGCATTCAGGCCCAGAGGGTATCCAAGCCCTGGTGCTTTCTCCCACAGGCTGAGGAGGCTCCTGCAGAAGCTGAGCCGAGGTGCCCACCCAGCTCTGGGGCAGGTCCTCCCTCCCAGCACACAGAGCTGCTGCAGCACCAGCAGCAGCACTGAAAACGAGCAAATGCAGGGCTTTATCAACAGCCTCAGCTCACAGCTTCTGTGCTTGGCAGCTGCAATAGATCAAACACAAACCTGGCATCCCACACTATTCCCTGCTCTGCTGCTGATTCCCTTTTGCACCTCGTGTCCTACACATTTACCTGGTGATATTATCCTGATACCTCGCTGGGTGGAGCCAGGATTAGTCAGTGTGTGCTTGCTCTCAGCAGTTAACTTGACAAGTTCTCACCGTGTTAGCCATTATTATTCCCTCCTACCCCGTGCCTCTTGCAGGCGCCCGCCTGGGCTAACAGGCACTGGACGGAATTCAAAAGCCCTTTCCTCTTTTTCCTGTTTCATAGCGAGATGAATTCTGTCGAAGTGCCACCCAAAAGGACACCACCCAGTATTTAGAGTAAAGTGTTTCAGTACCAAGATAAGAATAAGACAAAAACTTGGAGACTCCCTGTAATTTTGCCCACTAATCCCTGTCCCGGGGAACAGCTCTTGGCCAACCCTGGCTAATGTAAGATTATGTATCACCACACTCCTGAGCCCACAGTCACTGCTGACTCTCTTTCTTCTGCCTTGGCTCTCACAGCTTCATCCTACCCAAATTCTCTCGACTCTCACCTTTTTTCTTCTCAGTGGGATCCTCACGAAGCTTCAGCAATGTCCTCTTAATACCTCTGCCATCCCCAATCACCTGTTTTAGCCCCTTTTATAACAATTATACAGAGATGCACCTTTCTCCAGCCATCCTCTCCAGTACAGGTATTTGCAATTTCCTTCGGCATCTTTGGCCTTAACGTGGCCAGTGCCAGATTTCTGGTCTTCTCTCCACACCATCCTTCCTATTCCCTTTATTATTCATCCTGCTACCGTTTTCCATATCACCTGTGTTCATCCAGATTTGTGAAAATTACAGCACTTCTTCCCCAACGATATTTTCAAATTCCTTCTTTTTTTCTTCCCTGAGGAACTAATGGCTTTATCTCAGCACTACTGAACCCCCCTTTTTGTCCTCCCCACCCATATTGCCCTCCAGCACTCCTCGGGAACAGACCTGTTGAGATCATCCTGCCTTGTCCATCAATTCCTCTGCTGCTTTTCTTTGACCTCACACACTCGGGCAGTTTGTGCATCTGTGCTCCTTTTCCCCCAAAAAACTTCCCTTCCTCGCTGACCTGTGCAAAAACCTGTGCCTCTCTTCCGCAAAGGACTCTTACAGTAAATGTCAGTAGGAAATCAACCAGTTACTGCTGGTTCAAGGGGCAGCTAGGAACAATCACGCGTTTCCACTGACAGAAATACAAACACACATCTCCATCCGTGTCCTCTTCTTCCCAGCCGCCTTTATTGCCGGGATCAGCTCCTGCTAACACCCGCATTTTGTGGCCTGATCTTGCTCAGAGCCTCAGGCAGCGCAGTCATACATAATAAAGATGTTTCCCAACAAAAGCCTGTCACCTACCGATGAGACAATGGTTTCACAGGACAAAGCTGGTCGCGATAACAGTGATGATAAGGTTGCACAACAACCCGAGGAAAGAGAGATCCGAATTGCCGTTGATTGCACTGACTTAATCACACGTGAAGGTTTTTCACAGGTGCTCCAAGTGTGCTCTACCCTTCCTTGATTACTTTGACAATCCATAGGGGAAAAAAAAGTTAACTTTCTGCAGAGGTAACGCTTTCAGTCACGACTATACACACCTTGAATGGTGTTTTCTGGGGGAACATTTTTAGCTTTCCGGCACTAAGAAATACATTAAGATGGTATTTTCTGCTGTCCACCCTCCTCATCATGACGTGCGACTGGAATGTCGGAACTGACCGCTCTCCAGCCTTTAAAAAAGCCAGAACGTGTGAATTTCCCTCTAAATATCACCCGAGCGTGACAACCAGGAGCTGTAGAAGCACTGGCAAATACAGGGCACGGAGAGTGAGGTGCAGCAGGTTTTATTTTGCCGTCGCTCTAGCAGGAGAGCCGCAGAGATGTTCGGAGAGAAGGTGCGCGGGGAGGTGCCCGTGGTGATGTACGAGCCGCACCGCCGGCAGGAGCCCTCGGCCCCGGAGTTCTGCGGCCAGGAGGGTAAGTGGGGATGGAAACAGCACCCGGAGGGGCCCTGGGCACACCGAGGGTTGGTGTCCTGCACATCACCGAGGACATTCGGGGCCCAGCCTTGCCAGGACGTGATGGGGTTAGAAAGCGTCTGTGCCAGGGTATAAAACCCAGGATTGGGGTAGGCAGGTTGGTAGGATCTCCTAAGAGAAACATCATTAAAAATAGCAATAAATATTTTTGTTAGTTTAGTTAATAATTTTTCAAACGACACATGCTTTACTGCAGCCGTATCGCTACAATAATTTCGTATTCCTAACATGCGAATGTTCAGCCAGCAAACTCTGGATGGGCTATGTCCTGCTTAAATTGCCATCTAGGTTTTTCAGAGGACTGGCCTTTCCCCTAACATTCCTGCTGGCCAGGGCTGCCCTCCCTAGGCGAGTTCCGCAGCCGGACTCTTACGGGTGAGCAACCCCTGCCACGGGTGGAGCGCTGACAATTCAGCTCCAAGGCCGCGAGTGGGTGCCAAGAGCTGCCGCCTTTTCCTTCTGAAACCAGGCACTGCTCTCACTCCTACACAAGTATCTGACAACGCTCCTCGTCTGCAGTGATTCTACCTTGGTTACCTTCCTGCTACTGAGGGAATTGCCATTTGCTGGACAGGACTGGAGAAAAAATCCGAGTGGGAGATCAGGTAGTGACTAATAAGGCTCGATGTGTCAGTCGTGGGCCTCTAAACCTGACTCATTTTCAGAGTATTTCACTCTGATCAGCTCTCTCTGTAAATATTTTTGTCTTCAAAGATCTCCCCGGCCTCCTTCTAAGCTCAGCAAGAGACTGGGGAGAAGGAGTCTCACTTGGGAGCTACTCAGCCAAGGCACAGGCACTGCACACATCCAACACTGAGCTGCAGGGGCTCGTCCTTCTGCAGATCCTTCCCAAAACACATCGAGTGGTAACTCACTTGTACTAAGCACATTCCTTTTCTAGATCAGAAGGAAATAATTTCGTTTAAAAATTTTTTACATTTTTTTCTCTACAAATAACAACCCCTATAAAACAAAAACATCAAACAGAAAACCCCTCAAAGCCAAAAACTAAACACCACCCCATCACCAGGAAACCCAAATGCCATTGCAAATCTTTACTACTGGCAAGACGTTCAAGAAAATATTGCTAACACTTTTTCACCTTTGCCACTTTATGTTGTCTCACTCTGGAAAATTCCAGTTTTGTATTCCATTTTGTATCCCTGTGGGCTCATTCCCTGGTTACACTCACATCGTCTCTGAAAAGCTCAAGCACAGGCTGGACTCCCAGCTCAGGGCTGCTCTGCCTGGGGGTGAGGGTTTCTCCAACGCTGCCCAGGCTTGACCAACCAAGATTTCTCATAGCGCCTGTCCTCCTGTCCCGAACTCAGTCCTGTAGTTCGGTACCACATCCACGCTAGCTGGCTGTAAAGCTTTGTACATGGATTTATTTTGAACGTATTCACGAATGTAACTTTTAATACAGTCATTTATTTCACCTCAAGTAGGCTGATTGCATTCTTAATTTGAAAGATCAGTAAGAGAACTGGAAAACCTTAAGGTATCTTGGTCACCAGCTTCCCTTCTCCCAAAATAAAAGGAAAAAGATCTCTTAACCTTTTTTTTTCTAGAACAAAGAGTATGATGACATAACTTGGTTGAAAGTCGATAAAGTTCAAGCTAGTAAAAAGGCTTTAAAGACTCACAGTAAGGGTAGTTATCACTGAAGTTAGAGGTACTGTGGATCCTTTATCAGTGGACGCCTTAAATTAATATCGGGTATCATTGCAGTGTTATGCTGGAATAGATGCAGCTGCTGCCTTTCCTAAAAAATGATTTGGTTTCTCAGCTTTTGTTGTAGGGAGAGACCGGCCATTCACTGCAGGCTCTTTTGGCTTTAAAAACCCAGGCAGCAGTTCAGTGGATGTTTCTCCCTGGGCTGGATTTTGCCCCTGCTGCGAGGCACCTCCCGTGCAGCTTCTTGTCTCACTCGACGGGGCTTTTGGGAGTCAGAAGCTGTTTGCACTTTTACATTTTGCCGTGTTTTTCTTTGCACAGGGGACTACGAGTTCCCTCCCCCCCCGCCTTACTCCTACCGAGAAACCACCACCATCGAGGAGCCGGGTAAGCCCAGGGGCTGTGCTGCTGACAGTTCTGCTGCCACATGCCAACAGTGAAATGGGTTTAGTTTAAAATCAACAGAGAAGATGGGAGTTTTCTGACCCCATCTCATAAGCCGGAAAACTTCCACTGAAATGTTGGAAGATTAACTAATACAAGGGACTCAGACTTGATTTTCCAGCATTAGCCAATCTAAACAAGTACCCATTAAAAAAAAAAAAAAAAACAAAAAAAACCAACCCTGAGCCAGAAGCCAGGGCTTTCAGAATAAATCATTTTAAGGCCAGTATTCCTGATCTAGTCACCTTTATGGAAGTGGAGAAGCTCAAAGGAGATGCTGAGGAAAGGCTTTGAAGAAGCGTCAACAACACCTCATACGGGAGGAAAGGAGACACATTTTTAAAATATCTCTTAAAAACCAGCAGGCACTTGAACTCAGACATGCTCTATCCTATCTAACAGATACCTTCCCACTCAAGTTTTCCCTCAGACTACAGTGTGAAGTTGTACCCTAAACTTGTTTCAGGATCCTTAAAATGGTATTTTTTTCCCTGAAA
>VYZQ01003961.1:33833-53562 GCA_013400655.1 Mystacornis crossleyi
TGACCTCAAAGATCAGGCAGGTTTAACAGCCAACAATAAATGAACGCTCGCTCTCACATCGAACAGCGACACCCTGCACCTCAATACCAGAATGTTTCAGGAAAAACAAGGGCTCAAAATGTGGAAGCCGACATTCAAGTCAGAATTTACCTTCTGGCCAGCACATCTTAGATTACTAATGCCATTCCTGACACACAATTTGGCTGAATTTTGCAAACTTCATTTACTTGATCTAACCAAAATCTCTCTCAGTTCTGAGTGACCCATGAGCTGGAACTCCCAATCCTGTTCAAAACGAAGGGCCAAGACACCAATGCAGTGTTTACTCTAGGCTATTTTATTTACAATATGTACAGTTCCTACAGAAAACGATTTCTCACAGAGGATATCAAACAGCAACCCCCCAGCGTGGCTCCGATGTGGGCGCTGCCGCCCGCAGCCAGCGCAGCGCCCGCGGCCGGGCGGGTCCGAGCTCCGGAGTCTGGGCGGGGATGCTGGGCCGGGGACGCTGGCTCGGGGACGCTGGCTCGGGGACGCTGGCTCGGGGACGCTGGCTCGGGGACGCTGGCACGGAGCTCCGGAGGGCAGCAGCTGAGGTAGATCCGGGATGCGGGAGGCACTCGCTCTGCTCGTCCTGCGGGAAGGCCGCGGCCGGGCCCGGGCGCGTCCTGCGGCAGCACCGCCTCGTCGGGGTCACTGCGCCAGCCCGCGCGGCTGAAGGGGGCTGGGGCTGGCTGTCACTCTCTAGGCAGCAACTATGTCACTGGTGTGATCTGCTCAGATTTCACAGAATGCTTTGGACTCCTTTAGGATAGAAGGCACTATGTAAATCTACAGGAACAACGCTCGCTATTTTCGTAGGGAGAATTCAGATGGGCCGTTAACAACGTGTTGCTCTGATGCTGTGTACCGCAACATTACATCCTTATTGCTTAACGCTTGTATTACCATTACCTTAATTTAATGCATTCACTATTATCCAGGTAACTCCAAAATCTGAATAAAGAAATGAAAAGCATGGCAGTTTTGAAGACTGTATTCTTGTAAATTTTTTTTAAGTGAACTAAGCAAACATACTGCACCTGAGAACCCCTCCTGTCCCCCTCTTCTCTTCATACGTGTGTTTCCAGATTTGAGTAACAAGTTACTTGTGCTCCAAAATTTTTTTTTCCAGAAAATCCTTCAGTCATTGAAAACTGCACATGGAATGCCTCAAAGTATGGACTTCACCAAACTAGTGTGGGAATAGCACAAATACTGAAGCACATAAAATCTAGTCATCTAAAAACCAAAAGGCACCCAAAATCTGTTAGCGGCTTTTTCTTCTGAAACAGGAAGGACTGTGTTTCTTAAGACAGTCCCTAGAAGCTGCCAACATCCCGTAAATTAATGTGAAAACTTAGCGACATTCAGATACAAGCTCGATTTTATATCAGTCTAAACAACACTAAATATAATTAGGGCTTACTACTGCTGACCAGAGCCTCTTACTTCACAGAACAGTTTGGAAACATCCTGACATTTACTGAAAGCCTGTAGAGACAATCCAAGCACCAGTAAAAACACCACCGGGATGGTGCAGTTCTCACCAGCTTGATGGAAATGCAAAGCAAAGGAAAGCTTTCTCCACTTAGGGCACGCCAGTTAAGCACTTTTGTCTATCGCTAACCTACACACTCAAACAGCAACAAAAAGTAAACAACTAGTCTGCCTTGACTGGAAATAAGAGACAGTTAAAAGCACTGCAAGATACGAACTAAAAAGAGAATCAAACATACCTAGAACTTGCAACTTCTGTTTTGGTTATGAATACAGGGAACACATGAGGGAGGGAATCTATTACTCTATGAAGAGACCTTACCTTTAGAGACTCCAGATTTCACTTTACACCATTTATAATATTAGACTTGAGAATCTGGACCACAAAATTTTGTACAGGCAGGAAGAGTCCAGTCTACCACAAAGACTCTACTATAAGCTTTACAAACAAACTAGTAAAATAATTTTTCCATTTGTCTTTTTTGTACATGGCTCCTTCCTGGAAAACCTTTTATTTGTTAAGCTCAAATCTTACTAGTTAGGAGATAAAAAAATCAAAACCCAAAAAGAACCTGCAAACCCCAAAACTAATTAACAGAAAACCCCACAAAAGTTTCCCCAAAACAACCAGTGAGGATTATACAATTGTCAACACTTAAGGAAAAAAACCCACACCTTCAGCAAAATCTCATGAATGAAAACATTTCCCAAAACTCTATTTCCAAGGAGAGGAGAAATCTTCTTCAATGTCCATGTCATCACTCATTGAAAAAAATTTTATAGAAAATTTTATTCAACATACAACATTTTCCAGCAAAAAAAGGCAATATACAGGAAGAGGAGTTGTACACTGCGGCTACAAAAACAAAATAAAATACTGGAAAAGAATGTAAAATTAAGTGTGAATTGCTGATTCTATCTTTACTGCACTCAAAACTAGACACGCGGCTGGCATTAGCTCCAAAGAAAAGGAAGCAGTCTGGGGACTGAAATAAAACTACACACAATGAATATCAACATCAGTGAAATTCACTTGCAGACTCACCCAATAAAATTAACCTCCAAGTGTTAAATTGTACATGTTCATTCATTAAATATACAATTTCTTTTTTCGTTTTTTTTTTCTTCTTTTTTTCGTTTTTTTTTCCTCCTTTTTTATACGAAGTCAACAGCTTACTAAACACTAGTGAGCATGCCCTCTGTGCTAAAAGGCTAGTTCTTGTGTTTTCCCCATCTCTTCCCATGGTAACTAAATTAATGATATTTATAATCTTTTCACTTGCTTTTGCCAACTTTTGAGTGTCATTCTGTTTGCCAGAAGATGGCATAATCAATCGCAACGGTATTTCTCAACGGTTGGAAATTTAATAAAAAGACCCAAATATCTCTTTTTAGGACTCAGGGCATCCACTTGGCAAAATGGGATGCAAAGTATCGACTAAATTAAATGAAAACTAGTTTATTAAAAAAGATTCTATGAAGCTGGAGGAGACAAAAATCCCGAATAAGTGCCAACAATGTACACAATGAAGTAGAGATTGCTATTTATTGATGATGTGAGTTTTTCTTTTGCATTTACAAATGCACAAAAATGTCATTTAAAGTATAACTGAAGGAAATAAATCTGATGTGAGTCTAAACATAAGATTTACTAGCTGCAGTGATGGTGAACACCACACGGGAAGGGCAGCCAGTCAGCTTATGCCATCTATAAACGTACTACAGACAAATAATTTTGCCAATGTCAACTGTTCTACTAAACTCTTCCCTCGTTATGCTGACAATTGCCTTGCATTACGTTTACCATAAAATAACTCTCATTGGCATCCAAGCTTTTATAAAAACACCTTCATTTTGCTCAAAAAGGGCAGTCAATAGATACAGAGAAGCCAAACTGAACAGCCTCAACAAAATAAAATTAACATCAGCAGCAAATCCTCTTGCTGAAGACTTCAGATATAGTGCACGTGTACCAAAGTTCTACAGTTGTTAAAAAGGTGCACACACACACTTATTTTTGTCCCTTGCCTTGACAATCTGGTTAAGTAAGTCAGTTATGGATTTTAATAGCTTTTTCAAGGTAAGTGTAGCGACTTCTCTTTGGGGCTTTATTGAAATGGTCAAGCCCTAGCCATGGCCTTGGATGAGACATGTTGCCTAGAAAAGAAAAGAGAAAAAAAAATAATGAAGTTTGAAGACTAAATTGGAAAAATGTTTCCATTACACGACCTACCCCCGCGTGCCCTGTGCGCAGTTTGCCGGGAATCACGGGGGAGGCCAGAGGAGTGCAGAGCAGCCCCACAGCCGGGGCAGGGCTTTCCCTCCAACAGCACATTCCACAGCTCTTTCTGCATCAGATACCTGGTTTTTCTCTTCTTCAGTCACCTACGGGAGTTTACAGCAGCGAAGGGTGTGCTAAAGCAGGAAAACTGCTGTTATAACTTATGGCCAAAGGCACATCAGAGTACCAGCTTTCACCAGAGTGCTGAGCCTGTTTGAAACAGGGAGGAATCTGCCACTGAAACATGACAACCTACAGTATTTGCCTTAGTATCTGCTATTCCTACCACCTGGTTTAACTGGGAATATCTGTTAAATTCATGTACAGAGCAAATAATGCTAATTAAGAAATCATAAAACTGACCCTCCTCTTTATTTTCTAAGAAAACAACCTAGTCATTTAGATTGCAAACAAAACATACAGATTTTTTTCACTTGTTCAACCCAATATTATTTATTCTACTGCTAGTTTTCACGATAAATCACAGTCCACATACTTCTTACAAAAGGGAGAAATTCTCTTTTAAGACGTCCTCAATGCAGTGCATCAAATGTTTTTTGAAATGAAATGATAAAGGCAGAAACTAAAGAGGCCCCCAGCAAGGAAAGCTACATTCTACATTCAAAGCCATCAGCTGCAACCACTAAAGCATAAAACACGTGACCTTGTTGGCTGCCTGTATCTGCATTTTGTGATGTATTTTCTTCAATCAAAAAAATTTTTAATTTTTTTTTTTGTTTGACATAATGGTCAATGTCAAATTAAAAGAGAACTGCCAGTCTTAGTGGAAGAATCTGAATGTTTTTGAAGAAAGAAATTAGGTGCTACATGGTTGGTGCCAGCACAGTCATAGCTATAGTTAGTGTACCTTGGCAAAAGCAGAGGGACACTGTTGACATCAGCTATGCCAATCAAACTGGAGAATGCCACACCTTTGGTTCCATCAGTCCAGCATATGTTAAAATTGGTATTTGTATAAATTAATTCTATCAAAGCACATTCTATCAAAGGGGTGAATTCTATGAACTCTCAAATGAGAACATTTTGCTCTCACATTCCCTACAATTCCTACAAACAGTTCAAGTTCTCCCTTTTCCACATTCTGATATGTTCTGTGCTTTTCACCTGGTTGCCTGGTCAGTTCTTCAAGCTTTTTTGGCACCACTGTCTCTACCTTGCTCACGAAGTCAAACAGTTCATTCCAGACTATTGCCTTCCCTCCCTGACCCTAGAGGGATGACTCCCAGAATAAAATCAGGACTCTGCCTGCTCTGACCACACAAGAGAGAGTTCATCTGTCTGTGGAGAAATGCCCACTCCAAGCTGACCATCCAGAGACCCTTCCCAAGCAGTGCCTGAAGAGGTCCTGCAGTGACACACTCCTGGGCTCTCAGGTGACTTGTGCAGCTGCAGGCACCCACAGCTCTGCCAAGCCACGAGCCATGGGCCTGCCCGTGCTACCTACACAACAAAAGGACTGTTTGCTAGGCTCCTGCAAAGTACCCAGTAACAGCACAGGTCTAACTCTCTGCAGGTTTTCAAATAAATGGACAGTTACAGGATTTCTTTACAACTGTTACATAAATCCAGAGCACAGCTGGGAAAAACCAAAGAAAACTTGACCCTAGCGAAACCTACCAATAAAAACCAGAACTCCTAATTGTCAGAAAAATAGAACTGCAGAGAGCCAGTGCCACTCACAGAGAGCAACAATCAGCTAAGCTGGGAGAAGAAGCCCCAATGAATTCAAGGGTTTCAATGGATCCCTGACTGCAGATCCAAAGGTGCCATTCCCAAACAGAACTCTCAGAAGAGGAAAAGGAGAGATTTGGATTTAGAAGCACTGGTGCAGGTTGCCCAGAGAAGCTGTGGCTGCCCCATCCCTGGAAGTGTCCAAGGCCAGGTTTGGTAGGGCCCCGAGTGACCAGTCTAGCGTGTGGCATCCCTGTCCATGGCAGCAGCGTGGAATGGGATGGTCTTCAAGGTATCTCCCAGCCCAAATCATTCTATGACTATGAAAACACTCCTGTGGTGGAACTCCTGAAGGACTAACCTGGTTTCTCCCATGTGTAAGTGTCTAAGAAAATAGAGTTTGAGTATCAGTCGAGCAAACAAGCTGGCAGCCTATCCAGAGACAAATTTAGAACGGAGCTGTATTTGTACCTTGGTGAATCATCACTTAGGGACAAAAAACCCTAAACAGCATCTTACTGACATATTTAATGTTCTTGTTAGAATTGTCAGATTCACTGAGGAGCTCAAGAACGAACAAGAATTATCTTTTCATGAGAATCAAACATGCAAGGGAGTAGATGGCCAACAAAGGTTAGGTGCAACTGATGCTGTAAAGTGTGTTATACTGATACTAGATCCATTTGGTCACTCAAATTCAATCTTTTAACTCAAAAGGAAACAGATTATTTATCTATATGCCTATAAAACACATATTCTTGGACTAACGCATACATGTAACACTGCTCAGTGTGCACACAAGTGTACATAAATACTTGCTCAGTCACTACATCTAATGCATGTCATGTAGAAAGAACAAACTCTTTCTACATCCCGAGTTAGGGATAAACACATAATAACTGGCAGAGCAACTTCAGCAGGCCAAAAGAATAGTGAGGTTGTCTAATAACTTACCAGGTTGGGACTCAAAATCTTTCAAGTTCACTTCATACTCATCTTCGTTGAGATACTGGTGTCGGCCCATCATTACAATGGCAAATTTAAACTATGAAAAGAAAAAACCCACAAAAACCAAGTGGTAGGATACAACATTAAAATAAAGTCTTCAAGCCAAAGTTCACAGTCTAACTTGCAGCTGGTTTTAAGTAGCATTCTTCAGGGGTTGAAGAAGGCCAAACCTGTTTAAACCCCTCATCAACAACCTGGATAACGGGACAAAATAAATGCTCGGGAAATCATGGACCCACATCCTGGAATACTCTGTCCAGGTTCAGGCCCTCCAGGGAAAAGAGACAGGGCAACAAACTGCAGCAAGTGCAGCAACAGTCCAGTGAGACCGTGAGAGGACTGGGGGCGAACCTGGTGTTGAGGAACCTCTGGGAAATGAGTTTTGGTTAGCCCAGAGAAGAAAACGCTGACAGGGCATCTCTAGCTTGTCACCACCTGAAGGATGGCACACAGGAGCAGACTCTTCTCAAAAAACTGCACAGAGGTGACCTCCACAAGTTGCAAAACGAAACATTCTGATCACGTGCAAGAAAAGAAAAGCCTTCCCAGTGATAGTGGAAATACTCTGAAACACCGTGTCCAGAACAGGGCAGAATTCCCACCCTCGGGAGTTTAAAAATTGCAACTAAAAAACCCTGCACAGCCTGACTGAGTCACGTTCTGCTCTAGGCAGGAATGTGAAGTAGGGGTGGCTTCTAAAGGTCCCACACCAGCTACACTTTTCTGGGTTACTTTAATGCTTTGCCAAGTATCTCTTGGTGCAAATACTGATCCTACAGAATCCTACAGAAATACTGATCCTACCCATCCTACTAATTAGTCCTAGAAAAAGCATTATTTCAGTCAAGAAGCTGTTCTATCACACAGAATCTACACTTATCCCAAGTCTGTGGTATTCCAGCTTATTAAATAAACTCATTTAGGGTTTACAGTCAGTAATAAAAACTCTCCCAACTTGAAATTACCTTTTCAAATTCTTTTTCTTGTATGTCCAGCATTGTCTGAATCCGCTTCATAACCTCTCTGAAGTGTTCACCCTAATAATTATAACAAGATTTTTAATGTCAAAAAAATCTAGGAAAAAAAAGGGAAGCTGTTAGTATTTCCTGCTTTAAGCTTCATTGAAAAACATTGCCTCAATCTCTTTGTTATTTACAAAATTACACAAGTGTCAACATCATCCTCTACATTATGGAATAACAGCAGGCAACTTGCTCTAAAATTCAGGAACTTTAAGGTCTTACTGATTCACCATTATGCAAAGTGCCCCATAAACTGGCCAGGAACTGCCACTGATATGTGCAAGTCAGGTTAAAGTTAAGCAGCAAAGTTATAAAATCAGCAGCAAAATAAGAAGTTGTAAAAAAATCCCATATTCTTGCTAAGCATATTACTACTTTTTGTAGTATGTTTCTGCTCCCTATGTAAACTGCCCAAAAAAGTGACAAGATACTTCAAGATGAAAAATATATATTAACTGTCACAACAGGGAAATGCAGAACAAATGGTTTCCACCAAAAATCACCACACAGGTTTTACTCTTTGATCAAAAAAATGAAAATTAGTAAAATTCTAATTTTAGAGTTTTAGACGTAGAGAGAGATGGACATAGTTCTCATTCCCAAATTTTTAAAAGTAGGTAACATACATGAACCAGAAAAAGTTTAGAAGCAAATGGCTAACTGCTCCCAGAAATACATTTTGATATTAAGAGAATCAGGGTGACATTCAGCTGGAGCAGCACCACAGAAAAACTTGAGAATTTAAATTAAGCTTTCAAAATTAGCTTTTGTTCTTCTACTAACTTTCAGCCCTAGAAGATAAAGCACATCAAATTACAGAAGGGATGAAATGCAAAGTCATCTCGGAAAGCGCTGGAGAAAGCAAATCCATTTTCCATAATCACATGTCTCAGTGAGAGCAACCACGGCTGGGCCACTTTTGCCAACAACTCTGCACTGCAGTTACTCGAGTGCTACTGGAAATGGGTTCTGGGTTTGCTGGGGGACTCTGCAGGGTCAGGAGAAGGGGGTGGTAGTGATTTGACAGCTGATGCCAAATGCCTGCTTCCTAGGCACTGCACAGGCTCCCCGAAACACGGAACAATCTGGACACGCAGAGGGAACTGAGCCGGGAAATGATTTAACCGTGAAAAGGCACAGATGGGGCACAACCTCTGATACAAGAGCTGTGTTTTCCTACACACTTCTTACACTAATGCATTTCTTTGACAGTACTTAAAGAAAACATCATCAGTATAATCCCATGGAGAGAAAAAGGGAGGCATACTGCACCTGGTGTATCCTCAGCAAGAATGGAATTCCAAATGTCCCAAAAACCTCTTTGTGGAAATGTGCCACTGTGATTAGCATCTCATTTTCTTTATCTATATCTACCTGGTCCAGAGGAATTTCCTAGATCCAGACAGAGAATTGTGACTCCAATCAGCTAGACTTCCACAAAAAAACTCTAAAGCTTTTAAGTTATTTTTCCAGTTATTAAGAAACTGAAAGCATTATTGATGTACTGTTACTGATCTAAAACAGTTCCATTTAAAACATTTAGAAGAGCCATATTTGACAGAGTCTTTTACCAGAGTCCCTCATCCCTGGCATGACAGCACTTCAGCTTCCCCTACTCAGGAAATACTCTCTTGGCTTCCCTGAACGGCTTTTTGACAGGGAATCTCCTATCAGTGCAGAACTAGCTGACAGTAACACAGGCCTCTTGTCAGCTCCTCATTACAGTTTACACTGGAAACTTTTTTTGATTTCTGATCTCTGAGGCAAGTTAGCAGATCTGAATGAGATGTCCAGGAAATAAAAAAATTACACAGTAAGCATCAAACTTGCCTTAAGAACCTCAAATGTAACAGAAAAGGAAACAAAGCCTTCTAGAAAATAAGAGCACAAAAGAGGGTTCTAAGCATAAACATTTCTATCATGAACTCTCAAACAAACCTTGGAATTATTGCCAAGACATTAAATGTCCTATGGACAGGCTCTTGGAAAGCCTTCATGTATTGTTATAAGAAACATGTAAAAATGAAAGAATGAAACCATTACAGGGAAGCAGATGGAACAAGGGACGATCTTCTTAAAACCATTATCTTTACAAATACATATAATACTGTCATGTAATCTTAGTACAAACATCACAGTACTTGAAAATCAGTATCCAAAAAAAGAAAATTACCACTTGAGAGAGCTTCCGCCCTCAAAGTCAAGTTTTGAAGCTTCTTTAAGATAAGCACAATTTACCTCTATTCGAAACGTTCGACTTGTTGCAGGTGACAAACACTCTAAGAGCTCATCCTCCTGATGGACACCGATTATTTTGTAACTTACAATTTCTAGCAGCCTTAAAAATAAACAGGAAAAGCATTTTAAAAAAGTGAATTAAGAAAAAAATAAAAAATCAATGCAACATTTCTTTCTCAGATCTTAAGAGAGATTAGTGTAGAATGTAAACTGATGCTGCTGTCATATTTGTAAAATTTTAAATTCAATCTTTAGTAAAAATTAAGCAGTAAAGCCACAAGAGGTCAAATTATTTCTGGCTCATGGCAAAAACCAGGATGTGCCATTACAAAATACTACAGGTTTCTAGTGGAGATTATTTTATACATCCTCTTTAAATGACCTCACTTTTAACTCCTGTAACTCCTGAGAAGCGAATAGCATGAAATGCTTTGATTTTAAATAATTATTAAGTTGTGACTAACAAATGCTATTGATGAAACTTAAGGATGTAACTTTATTAAATACAAAATAAATAAATAACTGTGTAAAATTTATACTTATAGTTAAGAAGAACTCTTAACAATGGGGATCTGGAAGCTTTTAACACAATATTACATTTAACCTGTTAATAATGGCTTCTTATAGTATTTTAAATTCTACAGATACTTTGCTGCATAAAATTTACATGATCACATAGAAGAAATCATAGTCTTCCAGCTTTACCTTAATTTCCCTGAACCTTTTTCAGAGAGCTCTACAACTTTTTTACATTCTTCTAACAGGTCTCGCACACACCCATGCTTATCTGGATATACTGTTATTTCCTGTGGGATTTGAAACACAAAAATCATTAGAAAAATTGAAAACATAAACAACATTAAAGCACAGAACACACCAGACTGTTCTCCTTAAACACTCATCTTGAAAAGACAACTAAAGTCAACACCTATGATATCTTCAAAACTTTTAACAGACCTAATTTTCTTTTACTTTTTTTTGTTGTCTTTAGGGGTTTTTTGCTGTTATTAGATTTTTAAAAAATAATGTACAACTTTGTTCTAATTTTGTGCTACTCAGGGGTAGAGTATGTGACCCATAACCACAGCCATACCAGCTCTGACACAGGAATGACAGCAAGTGTGTAATGGCTTCACTCACCTCTTCCCTAAACTGGCTATTTAGCCATATGCATTTAAAACTTCTTCTGTTTTCAAAATCAGTTATCTTCATTTTGAGCTTAAGAAAGAAAAGAAAAACACTTTAGGCATACTTTGAATAGAGCAGAATTATTTTTTATAGCTCACCCCAATAAAAAGAACACTCTTACCTGTTGATAGTAGAGTTTTTTTGGTTGCCTCGGCTTGAAGAACTGCAGAAGATCTCTTAAAGTACCTTCATAATTATGTCTAAGAGGATTACCAGGGCCATCTCTGTAACTACAGAAGGAAAGAGAACATGTTTTAAAAATCCATCTCTTCAAAATCCATCACTGCTCAGTAAACTGAAGCACCAAGAACATTTTTATTACTGGCTTTCAGTTTCACATAATTGCTAACACAGCCTAAGCAGCACAACACACAGAACTTCAGTGATTTTTAAACACAGCTGGGCTGTGGGAACAGAAACCCATTCAGGGTGTGTGTTAACTCTCCTGGATGCTTACAAGCTCCCTGTCAGTGCTGCAGGCTGGCAGACCTACCTTCCTCTGAAATTACTGGCATAGCAGCACACGCTTTAGATCGCGGAAGGTTAATTGGTGGAGCCATATGACACAACAAATTCCACAGTGACCACAGCACTGGAAACTACAAAGAGCTACTCAGATTCTCACTGATGATGAAGGGAGATAGCTTCAGGTAACTGAGGAGCATCTACACTTCCGTGAGTACAGTAAGATACAAGTTCTGTGTGTGCATTATTCCTGCAGCACATGCACAGAGCTGTAATACACTACTTTCTGCTAGAGTTTTATACAGATTCAAATCTGGTTTTATGCAAACATGCGTAAAACCACCACTTTAATCAGAAATATCCCTTTGAGCACCTGTGAACTTGTTAGATTGTCATCATCCTTGTAAAACCTCATTTGCAGACTTTGAGGGAGGAGAGGAGAATTCAGTAAAGTAACTCCTGAATTTAAACTTGTAAAATCAGCAAAAATACTGCTTTTATGTGAGCTTGTTTCTGCTGTCCTCCATTCTAGAAATCTGCATTCACTGAAACAGCACTTGCATTAGCTTAGCAATTTATCCCACAGCATCAGGCTTTGAAGTAATTAAAGATGTTTAAAATGACATTTACTAGAACTCCTCTAAAACATGCAGTTCTTTGAGGCTCTAGAGACAGACGTTGCAATAGTTCAACTGTCAAAGCAACCTGCTGTGCTTGCCAGAAAGGTAACATCTTACTGGCAGAGAATTAGTTAACAACCTGGAAAAGGCTTATTTTTGAGTAACAGCTTAGACACAGAATACTAAGGAATTCATCTTACCCTTGGGACTTGAAAAACTGTAATAGCATTGGATCTGTGTTAAGTCTCTGAGCGACCGTCTTTGCAACCTGAAAATAAATTTTTGGTAAGTTCTGAATTGTTTCACACAGTTATGACATTGCTCTACAATCATACAGTCATTCCTTCCATGACAAGAACATTATGCTACTGGAATTCTGAGAGAACCCACTATGCCTACCTCCCCAGGGCTAAATAAACTAGTATTGTTAGCTTCTGAACAGTTGACACAGAGTAAGATATAGTAAGAAAAAAAATGAGAAAATTGTTTTATTACAGTAAGTTACTGTTTCCAAAAGGCCACTAAATCCACAACAATAGCTCCATTCTTCCTTCGCTTGTTTTTGTTGTTTGGTTGCNNNNTTTGTGGTGTTTTTTTTTTTTTTTTTTTTTTTTTTTTTTTTTTTTAAATTATAGTATTAGGGAAATAAGATTTGCTCTTTGAAGATTCCCACTCCTTTAATTCACTCCAAGTAAGTTAGCTTGCTGAGTAATAACACCACATTATTCTCCTGAGTACATTCCACATCACTGCCTCACAAAAGGCAGGGGCATTCTGGTTTTGCCTTACCAAAAAAGCTCAAACTATACAGAACTTACACTTCAAGTGAAAAGAAAGTAAGAGACAGCAATTGGCCTAAAATCAGACAATGAGCACAGGACAGCAAAACTCATCCCTGACTTTCCCTGTGTATGCAGGTGCTCAAAGTTTCTGCCTTTGAGGACAGAAAATAAAACTCTCTGGTTTTAAGTGTTTTTTTTTTTTTTTGACGTTGACAAAAGCAACTGCAGGAGAACTGCAGGGAGTCCAATCTACTCAAGCTCTTAATAGATCAGGCCAACTTTATTTCATTTTTTTTCTTGTGTTTCCACGTCCAGTTTTCCTCATCTAAACACCCCAACCCATCTATTATAAACACAACAGGTTTGATCTGTTAGTGTCACTGAGCATTAAACTGCACTGTGTGAAGAAGGCAATATGGTATGGTCTACAAAATAAATATTGCTGTTGATATTACAAGCACAAAATAGGTATCACTAGATTCCCAAGGTATTTTCCTTTTAATGGCCAAGTAAACTGAGCAAGTTTTACATGTCACTTTGAAAGCAAATGCATAATTTCATGAGAATAAAATTTCCCTGACAGAGCAGAATAGCCTACCAAGAAAGAACAGTATTGTTATCAAATAATCCATTATTAATAAAACTGGGGGGTTTATAGTATTTTCTTCTCACAAGCCTTAGCGGCTTCCTTAAATTTTTCATTAACTCAATGCAAAAAATGTGCACGGTCAGTTTTAGAACTTTTCCAAAAGTACGTATAACGCATTTGTGAACTACTGCAAAAATTACTTTCAGAACAAGGAAACAAAAGAAACGGGACACGTGCCTGAAAGTAATTCATCCTATTGGATAAAGTAACAACAAAGCCTGGGTCATTGGGGATGGTTTTATCACAGAAAATGACATCCACACGGTGATAGAGGTCTCGGAAGTATTCCTTAGCTGTTGGGAGCTCGCTGTTATCATTTTCTGGGTCATCCCTACAAGAGCAAACAAATGATGATACCATTACACATCACGTTGTTACACACACAGGCAGTTTGGGCTTTTAAAAATACGTTCTACAGTAAGCCAGCAACAGCGGAGAGATACAGAGATGAAGTTCAGAAACCTTTTGCCAGAGCCACCACTGGTACACAGTAGGACTGATGCAGTCAGCAGTGACCCAGAGCCCGGCGTGCCTGTGCGGCCAGGGCCCGGCACCCGCTCCCGCTGTGCTGCTCAGCCGGCAGCCAGGCCTTACTCTCGACTCCGGCGGGTTCACAGCAGCAGTACAGCAGGAGCCGTCCCTCCCTCCCGCCCCGGCACACCCCTGTGTGTCTGTACTGACGCTGCACAGCTTTCCGTGGACCCCCGCATCAACTGCTTTGCACAGAGGCCAGATGGACAACGTTCCTCGGCACAGAGAGGCAGAACAGTGGGCACAGGGGCTGGTTTGGGTCACTCCTGACTAGTACCCCAACTTCTCTGCAGAGAAATAGCACCAGGGTACAAGCTGTGCACTTACCCAGGAGTCAGCAGCCAGCCAAGGGTGCATAACACCAACTGGGTCAACTGGGAATGCGAGTTCCAAGGCATGACATGAGAAATACATTCATCTCACATAATCTGGGGTAAGAGTGCTGAAGATAGACTAGCTGGCTTCCACCCACTGTCAGCCCATGGAGAGAAACAGAGCAACACAGTTGGGTGTGACCATCAGGAGTGAGAGCACAGAACCGCTGATTTATAGCCCTGCCAAGCTTATGAAAGATCCCTTTATTGGATACAAGATGCAGGAGTTCCCTTTTTGCCTTGGAGAAATCTCCAGCTGAAGCACCAGGACACCTACAAGTTGCACGTGCTCAGGCAAACTGGGAGCATCTCATCACGGCAGACCAGTAAGGAACTGACTGTGAGCATAAGGGAGAGGCAAAAAGGGAAAGCAGTTTAGTGTCGTTCTGGGCTGAAAGGAGCTCCAAGAGCCTTGTCCAGTGGCCATGGTACTGAGCCCAGGATCCAAAAGGCTGGAAGGCTCTTCAGTGTCTGTGTTACATGGCTCCAGTACAAAGCTGCACAAATCAGATGCACTGGTGAACACACTCTGGAAATATTATCACCTATTTTAGGTTATCTGTTTTCTAAACTAGGAGGACACCTTTTTCTTAAGTAATGTGGCACATGATAACTCAAATACCACCGATATTTGCTCATTTCCCCTTTGATAAACAAATGCGAACTGCTGAGAACACATCTACTGTTGGAATGTAATACTTTGCTCTTGATAAAAAAGCTTAAAGGAAGCTCAGCTTTCCAAGTGAACCAGATGAATTAATTGCAATAAGCTGCCCCCTTAAAATACATACTTCTGAAACACTATGATGTCACCATCCATGAGTTCATCGAGAGCTTTATCAAGAGATACATCATAGTCTTGAATCCTTTCTGTTAAATTGGGTTTAACTTCCTGCAATAAAGAACAAGAATTACTGACCACAGAATAAACAAAAGACAAAAATAAAGGTCACAGATAAAGGTCACAATAGTGAAGAAATCATCAGATAAGGTAACCTGTACATTCTTTCAACAGAAATAAATTGATAAATATGTATCTATACAAATCCAATGCATGTTTTATAAAATTTCTATACACATATTACATATTTGTACTTGCAGGCTGACCTCTTGGGACAGAAGCACCTGAGTAAACAAACTGGAGTGACACTGTAACCCTGACCTGCCCAGAGCAAGGAGTTCAGCTTTGCTTTTTAGGATGGCAGTGTGTGTGCTGCCCTGGAACCACCAGAGAGAGCAGCAGGACTGCTACCAGAAATTGCAACAAAAACTCTAGCAAGGACTTTGCCTTGGCAAGATCTGCATCTTCAGCACTCAGTAAATGCAGCAGTTATGAAGATTTATTGTTTGTGTACTTGGGCAGAAACAGCATAGCAGATTAAGGATTTTGTTTGCTGACTTTGACTTAGGGAAGGAAGGAGAAGATGGAACATTTTCTCAACTCCACTGTCTTAAGGTGGGCACTGAAAACACGATGGCCAATAATGTCAGCAGCATTAGCTCCTCTAGCACAGCAACACAGGTTTAGCACAACACAGCTGCTCATACAGGACTTCACGGAGATTTTTTTTTGGCTTTAAAGCCTTACATTTCTATTTGTTTAATATAAAATCTGTTTTGAAGTTATCTCTCTGCTGCTACTCCCTTGCAGCACTCTAGACTTCAAAGTTACAGATTACAGTGCTGATGATTTATAAATTACTATTGTTACAAACAACATTTTAAAATGAATAAATCTTCTTTTTTTTTTACAGCATGCAAAAGACAAAAAAATTACAAAAAGTCATATCAATCCAAACCTCATAGAGGATAAGGTTAGTTTCTTGTGGAAATCCTGCTCTCTCACACATAACTGGAAGCAAGTCACCTGTCGGGGAAAAAAAAGGAATGTGAAATGTGTTGCACTAATTGTTAGTGAGACCAACCACACAAAGGAGAGAACCCCATTTTTTACCCTGGGCAGATGGTTCTACAATGCCTAAGAAAGAGAGCCTTCCAGGTTAAAGTTTCCCTTACTGACATTCAACCAGAGACACATTTACGGTTTCTTTCCACTTCATTTGAACAACAAAAATACAAGTGCAAGGTCAATGAAAATCCAAGAGATGAAGTAACACTGCCCCTTCCCCAGAGAAAAAGTTTAGTATCTTAAAAATAAAAAATTAATGACAGCTAAAACAGAAAATGAAAAACGAGAAATTCAAAATGAAAATCTAAAATATTTTTAGTCAGTGGGTATTTTCTGAATTCCTTAAATGGACCCATATGAAAACCAAGGCTCATGCAATTCAGGCTGAGTAGCTGCTCAAGGCTGCCATAGTGAAAGGTTGTAGAAGAGTTATTTGAAAAGCTAATGCAAAAATATATTCCAAAAATTTCAAAATAGATGGAGGGAAGTATCAAATCCCAAAGCTTTACTAGAGGTCTGAAACAGCTGTTTATGGGCAGTAACACCTGGTGAGAAGCACCAATGAACTGGCCACCAGTGGGGTTTTGAGGCTCAGACCCGCAGAAAATTTCACTGACACAACATGGGGAAGAAAACTCTCAAGTGTTGGGTGAAATAAGAATTTGCTTCTGTGGTGTACCTTTGGTTTTAGGGATGGAATTATTATTAAAGGAAAAGTAGGTGCAATCTACTGTCATTAAAAACTTCAATGATAACAATGAAATTGAAATTCAGAACTCACGTATTTTACAGGATATAGGGGTGTAGATATGTCCACAATAATTCAAACTCCGAGTCTTCGGATCATACATCTTCAGAAACAACATTACATCATCTGCAAATTAAAAAACAAGATTTAATTTTAAGTTAGGATTGGGAAGGGGAAGGAGATCACCTAAGATATTTTTATTTACACAGTAACAAATATGTATCTTTGATTTATTAATTCAGTGCCCTTAAAATACAGAGAGAAATTTATTCAGTGAGTGTAAAACATGCAAAGCATGTCTTCCACTTCAAGAGAGATGAAGGAAAAACTGCATGAGAAAAACTAATTTCAGCACTGTAGTCACTTGATGGATGCAACAACCACATCACTGAAAAAAGGAGCGCAGCGCAGGAGACATATCCAAAATGAAAGTATTTTATATTTCAGAAATGTTTAGCCCATATGCTTACGATCTTTATCAAACTTGGGTAATGTTGCTCCAGTAGCAGCCATCTCTGGATCTACTGTTTCCAAAAATATTGTCCATGGATTCTCATTGTCACTGAGCTCAATCATCTATGCAGAAAGACGTCAGAGAAGAAAAAAAAAAAATCTCTCAAGAACATAATACAACAACCTGGTATCTGCATTTAATCAGATACAAGAACTTTATGACATTCTACAAGTGGGCGAGGGTTTTTTTTAAGTTGTGTTAAAGTAAGTTTATGAAGTTTATTAAGACATACAAATATAGGTATAAAACTACCAAAAACTTTGATGAAGCACTAACAGTAGGTTTTACTTAAAATGAACCCACTTCTTTATCATTTAAAAGTTTACCTACAGCTACCCTTATAGTGGCAAGGACATTACATCGTTTTAGAATAAAAGGACACTGAAACCAATCTGTTTTCTGTGGTATTTAGACATATTTTACATTTTAAGCAGGAGAATTCATTAAATCCAGAGGGTTTGCGCCTTTTGTCAAAGGGACATTTCTGTTTTAATCGAACATAAAAAATCACGATCACACCTTTTTTCCACAGAAGAAAAATCATGCACCAACCACACTTCTGCTTCCTATCCAAATTAATGCACTAAACCCCAAGTCTTCCCAAGTATCAAACTTGACCAGAGACAGTGAAATTAATTTTAAATTAAAAGCCTGAAAAATCTTATGTCTCAAAGTTAGACAGTCTTAAAAAGAACTAAAATTCATGGGAGATGTACAGAAGTAATACCATCTCTCAGTGACTACTTACCGTTTTATTGCCATCTGCTTCGTTATCTAACATTGCAGGTCTTTTTGTTCCATTACTTCTAGCTTGCATTGGCCATAATCTGATTTGATCCTGGGGAAATCCCTAAAATAAATAAAAATTGGACAGGAAACCAAATCAAAACACGGGGAAAATAGGCTAAGATGCTTTTATTAAACTCAAACAGATCTTCTGTGTTAAAAGGTCTAAATTATGATTGCTGTCAGTACGTGGAGAAGACAAGGGCTATGAAACAACCACAATGTAACAACATAAATACACACAGGTATTCAGCTACAGAAAACTCACCATTGTTTGAGAGAGGTTTTGAACAAATTCTGTAAGTGTGGAGTTTTTTAATACTTTGAAAACGGTGTATTTCACTTTTTCTTCATCATACATATCATTGCCTTGGTGACCACAGAACTGATCCTCTGCCACTATCTGAAAAATGACATTTAAAGGTTACTATTTAGATTAGCCCAGCTGCACCACATCATACCTTCCCAGAACGCTTTACTATGCAACCTCACTGGCCCTCTGGCACAGTGCTAACACTATTCATGTTCTCAGGGAGCAAATTTGCAAGAATACAGATTATAATGAAATAAAAAAAACGTGATTGATAATCTCATCAGTGTCAGTAATTAAAATACATTAATTCTTACAAATCCCAAGCAATTAAAAACCAGTCGTGCTTAGATCTCGAGTCTTGGAACGTGCTCTAACAATCTTGGCACTTGGAGAAAATAAAAAGGCTACATAATTCTGTGCCTGGTGTAATGCAAGGAGGCCACCTAACCCTGCCCCTGCCTTTCCCACAGCTCCCCTGCACTCTTTGTTAACAGAAGCACAAACAGTGCAATGCTGCCAGTGTCCCACTGCAAACTGCTCAGTGCAAATGCAGAACAAGCTGAGCTTCACCACTTTCTCTGCTTATCAACACCAGAAAGAACAGGCAAGGAAACATGGAGGTCCATGGAAAATGGGTTCCATTTTCCTGTGCCAGATGGGCTCTGGAAAGAGCCATAAACAGGGTTCCTTAAGGCAATTCATAACAGTCTAGTCCATCTGGCTTTTCCAAAAAGATAATTGCAAATATAAGCACTCTCTCCTTCTGCTTCTACTTGATGAGCTCAGTTTGGCAGTAGTCCAGACCTGCAGCCTATGGCTAGATACATTCTAATTTTAGAAAATAATTCCTGAAGGAGATAGAAGTGCAGTGGCAGGGCAACCATTTGAAATAACCTGGTCCTTTTCCCTTTCACCTGAACTTACTATTTTCACTCACAAGCACAATAAATTCTAAAGAAAACAGAAATGTTTATAACATACAGTACTTCGTGTTTTATTACGATTCATTGCATATGCAAATATACTTAAAAGTACTAAAATCATTATTTCTCTTCAAACACTACTTCAGA
>VYZQ01003961.1:53635-76174 GCA_013400655.1 Mystacornis crossleyi
TCCAGGGTGGCTCAGTATTCTAAATTTTCATGGTAGTTGTAAGTTAATCTGCTTCAAAAGCTGACCTGCACTTGCATATAGAGGTGAGCTTCCTGCCTCTCCTTCCTCTTCTGAGCTTCTATCCTTTTCTCTTCTTGTAGCCTTTCTACAAGTTGTTGAGGAATATCATGGTCGGTGACAGGCTGCAAAACTTCACCTACAAAGCAGATTTTATGATGTCATTTCAAGATTTATATCAAACAGGTTCTTTTTCATACACACTTGAGTTTCTTCTGATTTCAAGTCAAAACCAGCTTTATTCACCTTTCGCTTAAAAACATGGTTTGGTATCATCGTGCTTTGGCAACAGAAGCACTTTCTATGACAAGCCAAAATGCACTACTTCCATGAAATACCTATCATAGACTTTTAAATGAGATATTCAGTTCAGAATTAAAAAAATATTTACCACTCCATTTTTTAATCTACATGTTTACATGTATCTACATGTTTACAATCAATTTGACTCAATTCCATTACCAAAGCCAGTTCACTAAGTTCTCCATCCTATAAACCAACCAAGGCCGAAGCACTTTGCAGGTGCCTGAGCTAAAAGGTGACACAGAGCAGCACATACTTTCCAAAAGTGAGAGAACGGCTGGTTGATTCCACGGGATCTCTACATTCCAACTGTAAATAACGCAGTCCTGTTGTGTAGGAAGACTGCCAACAATTCAGAGGTAAGCTAGCCCAGTCTCCCTGCCTGGAAGCCCCCCCTGGAGCACGGAGAGGACACGTACTGAGCTTGGACTCCCTGATGTACACCAGCATGTAGGCGTTGGTGCAGTGCCGCACGGACAAGTCGTCGTCGTGCCCGCCGTAGTTGTGCTCGATCGCCTCCTCCTTCGTGCATCTCGACACAACATCGTCATCGAATTTACACCACTAGGGAGAAAATTTTATAGAAAGATGATTTCAGATGTAAAAACATGTTCTTGAATGATAAATTAATCCTATTTCTGGCATGTCTTTCAGCTCTTTGAAGTAACTAAAATTACTCTTCAAGCAGCATGACTTTTAAAAGGAAATCCAGTTCAGTATAATTTGTGCTACCTGCTACTTGTGCTCGGCATAAGGCAGTCCATAAATATCAAACCTTTACTGAACATTTTACGCTGAGTACCAAAAGCACAAAAATTATTCCAGGAAGCTTTTCTTAAGACTGTTATTCAAATACCTAGTATTTCTGTAGGAAACAGAAAATTGACCTTTTCTGTTGTAAAATGAAATAAAAAGTAGTGATGCACAAGACATCTAGTAATTATTTGTACATTTAGAGCAATATACATCAAATTTCAAGTTAAAACAATAAAGCCAATTAAGAATAAATTAAAAATAGCAACAAATTCACAGTAAAACCTGACTTCTACTCTTACTGCGAACAGTCCTGCACACACACAAGCAGTCAACTCAAGGGAAGAGGCACCTGACCTATAAATGTTCGATCCAATCAAGTCACCTGAACCTGGAACAGTGGGACATACAAAACATGCTGAACTTCTGACTCACAGATACACTGGAAATGCTCGTGTTTGCTTCAGCAAAGTCAGCCTCAAAAAAATGCTGGATAAAATCTGACTGCAGCAGAACTTCAACACATATACACACAAGTGAAGGGATTTCCTCAGTTAAAAAGTCTTTTGCTAACAGTCAAGTATATCTGCAGACTCTTCTTTGAGGGGGCAAAACTTCTAAAGATTTGCCCATTATGAAAACTGCATTTATGCATTTACAACACACAAATACTTCCAGGTGCTTTTCAATACTCACTTTGCCATCGCCCTTTGGATTTAAGTAAACAACGTAATGTCCACCATGGTTATCTCCACTGTGTACTAGAACTGCATGGAGAATGTAATTTGCAGGATCTTTAGGATCTGTTTTTTGCAAAAATTCATCTAGCGGCAGCTGTTCAGGAAATTCAAACCTAGTTTTGAAAAGAATGAAGACAATTGTATTTGTACTTAAGATAGACACACTTTATTATGCACTATTATGGAACATTATGTGTACTCCTAAAGCAAAGTATAAAGACTGAACATGTTACTGTTACAATGCCATTTTGATCCAGGACATACTGCATACAGTGGCAGAATTTATACTATTTAAATATGAAGTAAAAATAAACTTTTCAAGCAGCTCAGGGAAGTACGACCTCAGTAACAAGCGAAAGAGCACTTTAGGGCTCGGTTTGGGTTCACTGTGTCAAGGCAAAAACTTTACAATCTGTTATTTTGTAGCAGAAAAATGCAGCTTTCTTAGCACAGCTCTGGACTGGAACATTACTCTGAAATGTCTCACCTTGGTGAGAATGAGATAATTGCAATACACATTTAGTTTACAAGCAACGATGTATCTCCTCGAGAAATCATCAGCCTCTACTTACAGTGAGTGGGCAAATCTCCCTCCATCCATGGAAACAGATGGAGGGCAAGCAGGTAACTCCTTACTCATCCTGCTTACTCTGGTGGCAGCCCAGCCACACACTCCACAAAGAATGCTACACAAGCCATTAAAAGATGCAGTCATCTGTTCATGGTCAAAACAATCACTACGAATTACCAAGCATTCCATTTGTCATTCTGAACCTCAGCATTCAACCAGGGCACTTTTAGGGGACCTCCACTGTGTGTGCCTGCACACATCTGCCTCTCAAGAGTTTAGTCAAAAATGGGATCTTAGGAAGCTATTTTTTGGTAAAATACGCTCACAGGTCTAAATTCTGCAAAAAAACCCCAACCCACACACTAAACCAACCAACCCACTTACCTATCATTTATCTTGATGTTTTGGTCAGTCTGAGGATCATACATAAACCTCATGAGCTGTAGGTGTAATACTGGTGGCAATGTTAGGAACTTCACACCTTTCTCTGCCTCCTAGACATTTTAAAGGAAATAAAGGGTTGAAATTGCAGGATTTTTAGCAGCTCAAAATACTTGTTTGCCACAGACACTCCTCAGATGGGCTTTTATAGGCTTGATGACACAACATGCACCAGAGTGGTTCAAAACTTAGGTGCAAGTTAATTATCCTAATGCTGCACAAATCTCCCATGAGCTATTCCAGTAACACAAAAACTCAGTTAAATCAAATATAGGCCATTCATACAAGCATATGTGGACACCTCACTTCACCAAGAGCAAGTTACCAGCATAAATAAAATTGAGAGAATATGGAGGCAAAAACTCATTTCTAATCTAGTAAGAATTTCATGTTCATTGCATCCTGCCAACAAGTATTTGGCTACTGTGCTGCACCTTCCTAAGAACAGCTAAAGAATATATAGAATATTACTGACAAAACCTGGTATGCCAAAGCTGCAGAAATAAGCTTTAGTAAAACATTATTTATAAAGGACTTCAGCTTACTCCAGTGGGTGCAGCAAAGTGCAGCTGAAGAGCTCAGAAACACGTGCACACACGTCACTGTTTAATTTCCATGGGGTTCATTTGCTATTCTTGCTGAGGATACAAACATGAGCTCTCCAAAGTCACTTTTAGAGCCATGCTGCTTCTTCTTTACTCGACACATGCAAGAACAGACTACTCATAGAGGAAGAACCTCTCAGTCTTGAGACTGGTGGAAAAAGCGAACCATTCTAGCAACTGGAAGACTTGGACCTATAAAACTCACTACTAATTAAATTCCTATAAAATCTGAGCTCCATTTTAAGAAACCTAACAGCAAATAAGAGGAGCTACATAAAAAGCTTGTCTAAGAAGAAACATCACCAAAATCAGTTGAAAAAACCTAGAATGGGTTTTACAACATAGTTGTTTTATCGAGGACAAAGAAGATTTAAAACCAGGTTAAAAAAAAATAATAATACCTGCAAGCCATGTTCTCCTGCATCATACTTGTTATCACCATCCAACTGCTCCACTGCAACGTAGTCAATGAAGGACTCAAAAACTAAATGAAAAAGATTGGGGAATTGTACAGAAGGAGGAAAAAAATAGAAGCTTACCCTAGCCTGCAATGTATTAATCAAATGACATATTAGGACATGGCAGTTTGTGTTTGAGTATTTCTGTCCTTACTTTAAGTGAAGTTTTACATTATTTAAGAATGTAAAGAAATGCACCATATAGCAGGGGCGTATCTAAGAATATCAGTGGGTTTAAAAATCAGAGTTACAGCTGTCTGCCACAACTCTTCACTTTGCAACTGTTAAGCATCAAGCCCGATGCCTCTGTTTGCTGGACTCTTACACAGCCTTTTCCATGCCTTGCACACCAAGTGCTCAGAAAAGGGATGATAAGGGACCACTCTTACGCTGTTCTGAGTAGTTCACTCTTTATTTTTTTGCTTATTACTATGGTCAGGTCTAAATAAGAATCTATTTTGTCCAAGTTCATCTTTATATATAAATTATAACTACTGTGACAACACCTCTGTGATCAACATAGCACAGTTTTATGACACCAGAAGGCCCCTGAAGTTCTTAGAGTTTTATGAAAAGATACCAGTGAGAAAATTAGGGAGGAAGGAGCAGGGAAAGGAAATGGAATAAGGAAAAAAAAGAAATGTAATGCAGGCAAAAACATTCTCTGCATTGAAAATGTTTTCAATACTGAAGCAGGTATTTCCAATCACTGTGCACCAACAAACCCATCTGAAATCAACAGGCACTAAAGTTGTCCAACATGTGAAGTATTGGATTGGTGCATATCACAATGTGTGACTTACTATTTTTCTTTCCCTTTATACTTAGCTGGATGTCATAATAATCTTCTATTCGTTCAGATCGATAGTCTACGTGTTTGCATTGGATATAAGACTGCAAACAAAAACAGAACAACAGGGAAGTTCAATATATACAAGTAACGAGTTAATTTAAATTATTTTTGAGAAAGGTATTAAATACATACCACCATCTTCCCTCTGAACAATTTAGGGATAGTGCCTTCTACACATGTGCCTTTCATTTTATTTTCCACATTATCAAGCAGCTGAAAGAAAAATCAGTTTTTACACAAGATAAACTTGCAGTTTTTTAATTTATTCATCACACACACACAATTACTTGACTGATTAGATACTAAGTCACTTGGATAAAAATGGAATGGTAGTCAATTTGCACTGGCATCTCCTTTCTAGTCCCTTAAATCCTCCTCTTTCCCCTAAACTGAGGGCTACTCCAGCTACTCCATTCTTTTGAGTCTGGAAACTCCCACAGATGTAACAATGCATCTCACCTTCAAAACTGCATTTCTCTCCATGCCTATAAAAGTATCACTAGCACATGCTCCAGCTACTTTCAAGCTTCCCTACTCTTACAAATTCCTCACCCACAAAAGGCCACAAGCAATCCCATTTCTAAATAAGAACCAAGGCAAAAACTGTCTTTGAGATCTAATTTAAATAAATCAGGGCCACTATTACTCTGATCGTTCCTAAACTATATTATATATATACAATATCAAGAGACAAATTTATACATCACAGATCAGTAAGAAATAGTATAAACATACCACTCGACATAATTCCTGGACATCATGTTGCATGAAGCTGTCTAAAGTTTCCCACCTTTGTAAGACAAATAAATAAAAAATTACTAACTATGAAAAAAACCACCTCAAAAGACATTTTTCTGATATCTTTGCAGATCAAGAATGTAATACACAGCAAGATGTAAAGACTGAGACTTTGGGCTGGCTGATGCACAGGTTCTTTAGCTGTGCAGGAAGCAGGGGCAGTGAACTCGTGAGACGTTTTGGCAGTTCTGTGCCTACCCTCCTTCT
The DNA here is from genome assembly GCA_013400655.1 of Mystacornis crossleyi. Lineage (NCBI taxonomy): Eukaryota > Metazoa > Chordata > Aves > Passeriformes > Timaliidae > Mystacornis > Mystacornis crossleyi. Next base: position 59,422 of record VYZQ01003961.1, read on the forward strand.
CCTGTGTGAGACTGGGGACAGGGACTGGGAATGCATCCAGAGCCAGCTGAGGAGGCCACAGCCAGGCTGCTGCTCTTCCAGTCTACAACCCAGTCTAAGTTCATGCCAAAAAAACTCTTAAGAAAAGGCCTGGGAGCAATTCAATGCCATCAGTTTCCACAGCAGGTTTCCAGCTGCCTCTCTTCTGAGGGCCCTTCAGGTGCAGTCAAGTAGCGTTCAGGGATTATTTCAGCACAGGAAAGGAAGCAAATGGATTTATAGGAAAGACTGGCTCCTTTGTGCTCATCTAAACAGTTAATCCTGGGCATGCAGTAACTCCAAGGAGGCATTCAGCTTTCTGGACTGCCCATGTGCAAACACACTGTGTGAAAGCAGGGGTGAGGGCAGCAGGCTGTAAATGCCTCCTAGCCAGCACAGCACACAGCAACAAGGGTGTTCAGCACTCCTGCCTTCAAGAAAACAAGAAGAGTAATGTGCTCCTAGTTCCAGCAATAAATATTCCTGTGAGAACTGTAACTTCAACTCAAGAAAACTTTTAAGTCTCTGACAATTTTTTTTTGCAGCAGTCACCACTCCCAACTGTAGGAAATAAACTCTGTTGACTGTAGGCTCCAGCTTCAGTGGGATGTTCCACCCTGGCCCTGGAACCAGCACCAGGGTGATCAGGAGCAGTGCTGACTTTATCCTCCCTCCCACTCTCTTCTCAGTGACTCAGCCCCACTGTCACACGGCAGCAAACTAATCTCTAAAGTGTGCCAACAACTGTGTGGGGTCCACACTTAAACAAGCTGAATCAAGTGACCTGTCAGATAATTAAGAATAGAAAATAATGCCCTAAACTCTCTAGGCTTTAAACACTAGCCAGCTCATAGGACAAACCAAAGAAAAAGGTCATGCACTAAAATTAGGATAAAGAAGGGCTCCTTCAGACAAGGCATCATTTTCTACTTAAAGAGGTCAGACTTAGAAATTCACAACACTCAGTCAAAAGTAATACCCTAGCCAGAATCTAGGTAGGGCTCACAAAGCCAAAAACCCCTCTCCGATCCAATGATGAGGGAAGGGGGAAACCTAAATCTTCAAACTCATTCTAAAATTCCTTCCCAAGAACAAAAGCAGGCATGAACACATTTTTAAAACCCTGCTGTTGGATGTAAAATTAAGCATCTGCAATACCCTTGGGAAAGGTCTCTTTATGGTACTGAATATGTCACAGTTGGGATCTTAACTGAAGATGAAATATTTACTCTATCACCAAGTCCTTCCAGTGTGACCGGACAGCAGGAGCACTGGTAAAGTAGATATACACTGTGCTAGGAAGAAGAGGGTACGGTCAGATAAACGGACAACACTGAGGCTACCGCCTTCCCTTGAACACTCCCGAAAAGGGGAAAAGCCAAGGTGACAAAGACACGAGGTGACAAAGAGTGGTTCTAGGACAGAGCACCACTACAGGCTGTAGCAGCAGATGCACGATGAACACGAGGGCAGCTGTGTAAAAAAGATGATACAAACTCCCTAATGTGTTTTGAAATAAAACCGTGCTTGTCAATATTACTACAAGACTAGCCTACAAATACAGTGAGACAAAGTAATACAAAATGCAGTATTTTAGAACAGATTTTAATAAAATCCTACTCCAACTTACAGCACATGCAAACAGAAGACTTGTAAAGGTTATGCTAATGTTCATCTTTCTGTCCTAACTCGTGCCTTTGATACGTTGTAAGAAAATGTTACAGCAGCCAACAAGGCACAACATGGACATGCAAATTACTGCTATTGCACTAAATCTAAAGGAGATTCCATTTTTAAAGACATTACCAGTACATGACTGCAGTGTTTCAGTAACTATTTAGTTCTGAATTTTACTTAAGTCAAACGCATCACACAATGTCCAGGTAACAGATCAATTATAACCGTGCTATTAACAGCTCTGTTTCCGTATCATTCCCCTTCCCAAAAAATCTGACTTTTGGATCAGCTGACTTTAGTACTGGCCACAAATAAAAACCTATCCAAGAAGACTACAGAAAGTTAACAGTTATCACCATGTTATAGTAACACTTCTCTGCACCTCTCTAAAAATAACCTTATTAAAATAGAACCTTTTTATAGAAAAGCTTTATGAAGCCTGCAAAAGTCCAATAAATAGTCCGAGTTTCTGAAACTTACCCAAATGATTTTGTTAACTTTTTAGTTCCAACTGGTTTGTCACTATGTTGCAGCTCATAAAACACTCTTTGCAATGCTAAAGGAACACTTTTGGATGAATCATCTCCTTCTGTGGGCATCATGTACACAGCCTGAAAAAGCATTTAGTTCAATTAGTATTAGAAAAGTTTATTGCTCATCTTGTTTAATGCATTCTTTCCTCTTCAGTGACTTCCTTCATAGAACTCAATTTAATCAACACTTCAAAAAAATCTGAAAAAAATCTTGTACTGTAGTGTAAAAATGTTAATTGTCTGGAACAACTCTTCTTAGAGCACAGTGGTTAGAAAGATGTGAACAACAGATTCTATTCATGCTTATTTTATCTAAATAGTTCCCTTATTCCAGCCAAGAACAGTAAATGCACTAAAGCATTTAACACCTTCAAATAACTCTCATGCCCGGTATGTATATGCAATCATCACAGTAGGACCAGATACACCAGTCAATACCACAGACTGTCGAAAATAACTGGTGTTGTGAAATAGCAACCACATGAAACCATAAAGGGCAACAAGTGAACAAAACCAGAAATGGCCCACATGCAGGAAGATGCCAGAGGAAGCTCTGAGAGTCCCCGATACATTCATTCCTACTTAACATCATCACTGTCCAGCAAATAAACAGCTTAACAATTCAATTCACTGATTATACTGATCTGTGAAGGATTGAGAACAAAGAAGTTACACAAATAGACCAAACAGGGATTAAGAGAGTTCAACAGTAATTGAAATGAGATTTACTTTTTAAAAAGTGTAGATCAATACATCTAGGGACAAGGAAGAGCAAACAAAAGGTATTTACAGGGAGATTCATTTAAGAAGCATAGATAATAAAAAGAAAGACAACCCTGTAAGGAAATTAGGCAACAAACAAAACTAAAAAAGCTCCAATATTAAGTAGCATATGAGAAAATAACCGGCTAAAAACAGAAAAATTGCCACCTGAATTTCTGCCGGTGAAACAAGAGGGAACGATCCATTTCTGTGAGTGAAGTGCTGAACTGGACCTCAGTGACTCTCCCTCAGATTGTGCAGTAGCCTGAATTCCAGAGGTGTGCAGCACATCTAACTTACCCTGGACTTCAGTTCCCTACATACAGAGCACGGGAGCACTTCCAGCAGGCAGCTGGGAATTGCTGGGCAAACACAGCCACTGCCACAGGACAGCTCAGTGCCGTGATGGGAACCAGATGGGACAGGCACTAGATAAAGACAATGCTAACAGAAAAAGAACACAAGGGTGTGGCAAAAAAGAAAAGANCAATTGCTTTATTTTTGTCATCCAAATGCAGAATCCCAGTTAACCAGGTCAATCTGGGCAAACTCCAATTCAAATTTCACTAGCTAGGCTTATACCTCTGATTTCACAAGCAAAAGTTATTTCTTGCTTTAAATTATGAACATCAAAACAAGTCAGCATGTTGAAGAGTCAACTTTAAACCTCTTCCTGAACCTGGTTTATGAACCTTTTTAAGAGTGGGTGCCACTGGCTAAAGGNTTCCTAAAAAATTGACAGGCCAGTTTTCTATTCCAGTTCTGAGGATCAACTACATTTTCCAAAAGTGCAGCAACAGAAATACTTCAATGAATAAAGCAACTATCATCAGAATATCTACAGCAGTAAGATGAAATAAGAGAAACAATTTCATAAAGAAAAAAAATCCCTGATATTCTGACAAAAACAACGGATAATTATGCAATTGTAAAGTAATACAGTAACTCAGGCGACTGTATCTTTAAAATTTATTTTATTTTCAGAGGTTACCAGTTAATAGAGATGACCTGAAACAGAATCATGAACACCAGCACCTTCCGACTTTTATTTCTACTCAGTTTCAAGCTACACCGTTAGAAGAAGTGAAACATTAATAAAAATTAGCTGAAATTTATCATCAACTTTATTGTGAAGGACAGTCAACAGAAGTCTTTGTTAGGATAATTTTAAGAACAGCCCAACCTCACCCTAAAGTCTTCTTTTGCTCTGCTTTGAGATTTGCTTAAACTGCTTTTATAAATTGNCCACTGGCTAAAGGTAGAAACAGAAATAGTTGAACAACCAAGTCTCAAATCTTCCAAATCTCTATCATCAGCCCCTATTAACGTTGTTGAACATCCTATAAACACTTAAAAAAAATATATATACAGACACTTGCTATGTTTAAACAAATAGAAACAAGGTGTGAAAATCAAGTAATGAAAAAATGCAAATATAGTCACTGCTGATACATTCAAAAAATAAATACTAAAATGCTAAACTTACAGCAGGCTAAAAATCAACCTAGTGATTGACTCTTCCATCAAAAATGTATAAACTGGAGTTCAGAATACCTTGATAATTAATCAAAATCAAATCCTTTGCCTTTAGTTCCTATTTCTTAAAATGTTTTTCTCATATACCATCTGGACAATTAATTCCCTTCCTATATCTCTCAAGTAATATTCAAATAGTAATTTACAATTTACTTATAATTACTACATTCCAGCTGTCATTGAATAAAAACACCACTTTTATTTCTTTGGAAATTCCACATGTGTTATGACAAAGCAGACATTTAACACAGCCTTTCTTGGCTCTTCATATTCTGTTTGTGTATATAGGTAATATTGGAGCTCACTTCTCTAAGTTTTTCTCCACACTACCACTTTTTAAATATTATTCTTTTCAAATCTTTATTTTTATGACTTACCCGCCCAAATTCTGAAAGCCTGACCTCAAGTTAAAGGAGTGAGGCATTTTGATCCACTTAAAAAAGCAGGGTCTCTTATTTAACACCTGAGAAGTTCCCTCAGGAGATGAACACAAAAGAGGGATAGGGACATGCATAGGCATATTGACAGATACGAGAAAAATTTTAGCTATTTATATAATAAAAGAATGCTGCAGGTAACTTTGAACACGTTGCTTAAAGCCAGGAATTACTTGGAAGAAGGAAAGAAAATACTGTGCATGAAATTCCAAGGTTAGGTAAAATGTGTCGGATAACTTGAGGAGAGCCAGATCAGGGAGAAATGGACCAGTATTTAGCATTTTAACGTAGTTCTATCAACATTCTACACTGTTCTTCACGAGTTGTAGGGACCTTTTCAAGGGAACCAGCAAAAAGTTCCAAAATAGACTGAATGCAGCTGCAAGCACGGTCAGGCTGGAGGCACTACAGACAGTTCTGGAACAACTCAGAGCCCAGGATCAAACCTGGATCCCTCTGGAAGTCACCAGTGCCCCTGGCCTACGTGGACTGCAGTTAAGCACAGATTATCAGTCACAAACAACAACTAACAATATGCTCTAACGTGGAAGTTCCTTTCTTTATTCCCTACCACCGAAGCCACCTTGTTGCTTAAAAGGGAGGTCTCATTTCAAACCCCCAAGAACCTCCCATCTGTTATCTGGAAGCAGAGCAGAGAAGAAAGGACCTCTCCATCAATCCTCACCCACGCTTCCCCAGGGCCTGACTTTCCATAGGTACCTGTCTGCCTTTGCTATTGTTCACTGCTTCCCCAGCTCTGCTCCTGACAGCAGCTTCTCTACGAACAAAGCTCTAAGTAACAGCAACAGAAATCATTGTTTCTTCCAAGGAAGGAGGATTCACAGAAATTATGGAAACGGTGAGAAGCAAACCAAGGATACTGCACATTTCATTTTACTTTGGTTTAAAAGGAACAAGTTTGGTCAAAGTGAAAACAAAAATGTAAATAATACTTTTTTCAGACAAGGCAACTACTAATTCTTCCTGATCTGTACCAATGGCAAATGAGTGCTAAAGCTGTCTAAAACTGCAACTGTCATCTGTTCTGTTTGGAGGGGTTCTGAAAGCCTGAGAAATGAGCAAGGAATTGGGCATTCCAGCTGATGTCCAGGAACATTCCTTCCATAAAGGAAGCTGCAGCTACCAACTTTAGTACATTAGGTTTCCTCATATGGTCACTAGCCAGATATTAAGAGACCCTAAAAGCTGCTATTTATTGTGGGGCTGGGGAAGAAGTGCAGGGGAGTGCCTGGTAAGAGTAGTTCAGCTGAAACCAATCTGTACTACAAAAGGAATTTCTTCTTCACTACTTCATGGTACATATTGATTTAGCGACTACAAGACAATCTTGAACAAACTACTCAATTGCATGAGATGGAGCTATTACAAAACCACTTTTTTCTCTCAAGAGCAAAGCGAAGTTGTCCAAAAAAGTAAAATGAACAAACACTGAGTGCTGAGCAGAAAGAACAGGTTTTAAAATGAATGAAAAACTGAATGTGTAACTTATACCTCCTGCAAAGAAGGAACAGGTGCATCATGTAAAACAAGCCAAGTATTTATCTCTTGTCCATGGCACTGGCAAGATCTCAGTTACATTCTATTGGAGTTTGATGTGCTATTTTTTTGCAGCGCTTCGGAGTAAAGAGCATTGCAGAGAGAGAAAAGAAATGCCAACTGGAACACTTCCAGGCCACAGGGATATAAAAAATAAGATGGTGGGAAGTTAAAGGCAGTGGAAAGAAGGTACATTGAAAAGGGAAAAGAAAGCTTAACTGCACAGCAACAACTAGTCTACACAAGAGAAAGCCCAAGTTAGAACAGCTCATTTTCACTAAGAGACAGACAGTAAGTGCAGAAATGCACACAAGGATGAATTAGGATCAATAGGACACTCCAATACACTGAATAGTGCCAAGCTATTTTTTTCTCCAAGTACATCCCCTCTTCTAGATAGCCACCTCCAGTATCAAGTCATCACTTCTGTTTTTAATCCCAGTAAGGGCACTGCACCATTTTAATATGATACACTATCTAGTGTATTTTATCCTGGTTTTGGATGAGACATTTATCAAAAGGTTTTAAAGAAGTTCTTTCCAGCAAAGAAATAACATTTACAGTAAACAAGAAATATCAGTAAAGTAAATATAAAATTACATTGTTTAAACTACTGAAAATACAATGTTTTCCATCACTACAAGGATGGCAACCATAATAACAAAAAATTCTGCTGCATAATATGAATTTCAAGATAGAGCAAATGTGTATCTTTGTGCATTGTTTATGGGCTGAGAAGCCATAATTCCCTATTTTAACTATTTCTAAAAAGGGAAATTACTTCCATCTTTTATCTGCAAGATTTAACCCATTCTCCTGCCCCTTCTCAGCAATTCCTAGCAATATTAGCATATAATACAGTCAAAGAAACACCCCCTAAGCCCAGGTCTTCTGCAGGTGCTCTGCTTCCACAAAAGACCAAAGCTTGTGTTCCACAAACTACAAAAGGGAACTTCCTGTACTTTGCCTGCGGTAAGACGTGCATCACCATGTAAGTCACAACTCCTCTGAAAGGATAAAGGAGGTAAAAGGATCACACAGCTCTGTTTTGAAGCATTTATAAATGCTAATTAAAAGAGCCAATGTTATAATCTCATGTTCTTTCATGTATTACTTACCTTTCGTAGCTGATTTGTGAAAAATAAAGTCTGTAACAAACTGTTCATGTAACAAGTTGCTCCCTGGTTCTTTAAGCCAACATATCCTGTGTGCTTCTTTGAATCCCACCTAGAAAATAGTTTGTGGTTAAAAACAAGAAAGTTCTGTGTTCCCAGTAACAAAGAGTATTTGTTCTAAGGTAGTGCTGCTGGTAGATATCAGCTACTCTTCACTGCTACTGAAGGTTCAAATAAACGACACTCCACTACTGCCTGCCAGTAACAACAGTCTTTGCAATTAAATGCTTAGTGATTTTATTACTTTTTTAAAAAGTATGTGCTACATCGCAGAAAAATTATGTCGTATGAGAGAGTCCTGGAACTCAAGAGCTGTACTTCTAAGGGCAAGTCTGCACCTCTGTACAACCCCATTGTTTACAAGTGCCATGAAGGGGACCAACTGAGAAGAAGCAGTTTTACAACAACTGTAACCAAGGCAAGTTAGCCAGCAAAGCCTCCTGGCTGCACCTGGCACACCATCAGCTCCCACACCACAAATGCTCAGGCCACAATTGCAGAGGTGTTAAATCACAAACCAACTCACACAGAAGCTGAGGTTCCACAACATTTTGCTGACTTGTACAAACAGAAATTTAAGCTAAACAAAATCTCCATGCGACTATGAAAATAATGCCATGTGAGAATTCATCAATTAGTAGTGACAAAGTGAGAGTGTCTGATGGGAGCTATAAATGGCAATAACACAAAATATTTGAATGATCTCAAGCAACATAAAAATACTAGAATTAAGAATTTTGAATATTGATTTGCTTTTAATCAAAGATACTTACGCTACTCCATGTGGAGCATCTGCTTGAACGTAGACTTCAAAAGTAACTTTGTCCTCTTCTATAAAGCCTTTTTCAGGATCAGTAACTTCCTATAAAACAGGAATGACACAGGAACATGAAAAGTGGAACATGCAACATGACTGCAGAGAAGCATTCAGTTAGACATCACTTTCTAATTTCCAAGCCTGAGCTATCAGTAATAATAAGCTGAAGAAGAAAAACTGAAGAACACCAAAGCAGTTGTTTGTCAGCTTGCTACATTTAAATTCTTTTTTAGTGTCTCAGTGCAGGAAACTTGTTCCTGCCTTTTAAGATTTTGCAGTAGTTTTTCAGTTTGCAATGACGTAAATTGGTAATAAGAGTTGGTAATCAAATGTTCTGCTTCTTCTGGACAATATTCCAAAACCTTTGCAAATGCTTAAAAAGCTGTCACAATTCAAGAGAAACCTTAATAGTATTATTAGGGCATTAAATATCTGTACACATACACAAAGAGCACATGGAAATACAAGCAAATGTATGTTGCTCCAGAATGCCATGACTTTCACATAGTGAAAGCAAAACACAAGCACTTGGATAGGCAGAAAATAATAATGAGAGAATATTTAAATTACAACATAAGTAAAACCACTCTACAAAAATCAGATTAAGACAGAAATTGCAAAGAAATCTACAGCAATGATAGAAAAAAATAACAGCTTGGGGGAAAAGAACCCCTTGCTATCAGCATCTCAGTATGCAGGAGTACAAGTACAAAACTGCTCCTACCTAACAATAGGTTAATACATGTCCAATTACTTACACTCCAGGCCATGAAGTTAGAAAAGCCCCAGTCATTCTCCTTATGAAAGAACAAGTGACTAATACGACGACTGAATGATTTTTCATCATCCTTGTAGTTTATTATCTTGAGAACTGCTTGTGCATGACAGGACCATGACCTATAAATACAGAAGAGACACTTGAAACTCTTTCAAAACCAAGCTTTTTATAGTTGTTACATAATTTTTTTTGTTAGGGATTTATGGTACATTACTTTCACACACCTGATTTTTTTTCCTTATTAGATGTTAATTGTTATTGAGGGCATGAACCTCTGGGGCTTTCTGAACCCACATTAGGAACCTGGAATGGAGATTTTCTTACGGCAACAGTGTGGATAAGAAAGTGTGTCAGTGACTTGCAGGTTGATTTAAGAAACTGACAGCTCTCCCAGGTGAGTCAGTTCTGATCTGCCTCACTGCACATGGGTGGGCCAAGTGCAAGTGCTCTTGGTGTCTACAGTGGGAGGTCTCAGCCTTTGGTAAGGAAGGCAGGAGGAGCTTCTACCCTCCCTCCAACAAGATTAAACTCCCCAACACTAATTGTCTCAGCAGCAGTTCTTCTTGACCACTAATGTTCAAAACCACCCTACTTGTGCAAGGCAATCAGTCTGGATACCAGGTCAGACAAGGTCCTGTCACTGTCTCATGCAGTGGCACTGCTGCTTGCCCAGCTCCACCAGCTGCACCTTGGTTGGTACTTCTGAAGATCACATTATCCTTTTTCTGTAAATACTAGGATGTGAATCATGTCCTGTGACTTGTTAATACAGTTACAACTTTTTCTTTACATTCTGCCCTGAGCACTCACCTCTAAATTATAAAAACAATGAAGAAGTGCAACTTATTATTCAGAGTAAACAACAAGCTTTGTGACATTCAGTGCCAGAATGGAGTTAGAATGGGAAGGACACCTGAGAGGTCTGCACTCTTCCTGGATAAGCTACAGGAATGCCCCAGAATTTTGTAGTTATCTTTTAAAATTTTTCTATCATTTACAAAAACGGCAAAGGTAGCCAGTGCTGATTTGCATGTAGGACTCCAAGAACACACAGGTGTTCAGATCTTGCTGGATGAGCGATGAAGTCCACTTAAGGAGAGCACTCATGCCCTGCTCTGCCTGCACTGGTAGCAGTTACCTGTTCACACGCTTCACAGGACAGCATTTATAGCTTGGCATGGTTAGAGAAGCTCCACTTTCATTTGAAATAAACCCAGAACATTTTCCATGCCAAGAAAACTGTCAGTCAAGGACTTCTCCTTCAGCAAGCATATATCTAAATTCTACCACAAACTTCTACTTACACAAGCTGATTTTAGCTCATCCTAAAGAGATTATTCTTATGCTTTGAGATGTAGAGAGGTGGGGGGTAAAGGGGACTCAAACCCTTGCAAGAATTCTCTCCTCTTGCACAAAGCAAGGTGAAGTATTTTTTGCAGATGTTTGTATTTCTTGGAATAGATTAACCAGTATCAAGTGAGGACTTGTACAATTATTAAAAGGGTCTTACGTGGAATCAGATTCAGCATTGCACTGAAGGAAGAAGCCTACGCTTTTTTGGTGTGGTCTGTCTGGGTAGAGTCGTGGCATAACCATGATCTTCCATGGCAAATTCCGCACGAAGCAGGGAGGGCTGAGGACTGACTCACTCAACCTGTTGAAGCGTTCCACTGTAAACTGAAATGTTGCTTCTGATCGCCAACTTGTATCTGTAACACACAAACACAATTGTTTGAAACGCTGCATGTTCTTCACTCCGAGATGACAACGTCATGTAACGTGAGCATGTTTCATGTGGTGGGATATTGGAAGCACCAAAAACATCCCCATCCCAGAGAGATAGTGAACTACTTAATTACTGACGTTTCATTTTTTTCATTTTGAAAAACACCGCAGCTCCGTTCAGGCAAGCAGGCCACTGCAAGATGCGTTCCTTTTGTACACAATTTCCTTAAATGCCTCTTTAGCTGTAAGATTTATTACCACTCCAGTTTCTTCTAAAGCAGCAGGTGCAGCAAGACAGAGACATCAAATGCTTTACAACTAAATCACAGCCCACTCTAACTCTTCTTGTTGTGTAGCATCTCTACAGCCCAGTTTAAGTCAGTTCCCTGCATGAACCCATACTCACAAAGGATTTTCACAATCTGTTCAAATACCCTGTTGATATCATGTCACCATTTAGTTGGTTTTGGCTTGCAACAGTGTATTTTAAAACAGATGAACGCCATAGGTTGGTTGTTGGATTTTTGTAAAATCTTAACAGTTTGCTGAAAATTAGCTCAAGAATAGGGTCCTGCATTCTTTGTGGTATGCAAAGACTTTAGAGATTTTTAGCGGTCTAGCACATAATTAAACGAGACTATTTTTTTTTAAAGAGCTTATTTTGACACACACAATTAAAGTAATTTTGCCTTCTTCCCACATACCCAGTTCTTCACCTACCACAATCTGTTCTGCTTCTGTAGTACACAGCTATAACAGGGTGCTGGAGACTGCAACAGCTTCAGCAAGGCGCAAGGCCGGGCTCTCTTTATTGTGACATGCCTCATATTGCACTCAGGGAGGAAAAAATCTGCAACTTATCCCAACAACCCTACAGGCCAAGGATGCACAAAACACTCCCCTCCTTTTCCATGGTTCCACTGACACTCTGTAACACGGAATGCTCCTGGCTGTAAGGAGGCTGGACTGGCACACAGGGCAGCAGGCAGCACCCATGGTCACCCTGCTGTTCTCACTGCACCCACGGGGATGCACAGCTGAAGTGTGTCACACATGCAGCGACACCCGAAATCAAAGAGCACTGAGGGACAACACCAAGCCAGAAATCAGATTGTGAAATTGTGACAAGGCACACAGCACAATAAACGTGTTATCTCCGTACACGGACAGCAGTCGTTTACTCAGCCTGGCACAGCACCAGAGACAGCGCTGAATCATTTCTTCAAAACACAGGTGAGTCCTGATTGCTACCTCACTTAAAAAATGAAACACTCTTGATTACAACATGTAACAGTGTGAAGATTATACACTTCATACAGAAAATTACCAAGTTTTATCCACAACTGCCAGGGAGCTATGACAGATTTCATTCTTCTCCCTTGTGAAGCAGTTTCCAAGCAGTTGTCCTACTCCTGAACTGCAACACAGAGGATTTTTTTGTGTATAGCCTGACAGCACTAAGCATCCCTGTTGTCTCTTGAAGGTACTACAGCCCAAACCAGCTTCCTGTCCCCTCTACTCCTGCAAAGACCTTTGTGTTGCCCTGTGCTGTCAGCTTCCTCAGTAACACAAGAGTTCAAATGATTACTTTCTCCTTTCTCCCTGCCTGGAAGTGCAGCTAACTAGCAGTCTGTCACCTACCTAAAAACTGCTGTCTTCCCAGTTCACTACTCACTGCCCATTGACAGAGTGAAGAGCTGATCTACACCCAAGAACCTGGCAGGCTGCAGACAGAGGAGCTCTAACTTGATTTGCAGCCAGGATAAAACAAATGTGTAACACACTTAACAATTTAAAAATCAGTCTTGCATCACGTGTATCTCAAAGCAGCTTGAGGCCACCTCCCTACTCACAATCATGATCAGTGCTTCTGGGCTCAGCCTGAGCTTCCAAAAAACGAGCCAAGTTTGCTTTCTGCCTCCTTTGATGCAGCTTTCAGAGCACTTCAGCACAAGGATGCAGCAGTGCTGCTACAGTGTCAGCTAAAAAATGCAGCCCACGCAGCATCTGCAGAGGCTTCAGAGAAAGTTTGCCTGTATTTCTTGATTTCTTTTCAGGAAAGCCTGTGCATGAGAGCTCACCAGGGAATAGGAACTCTTCTCTGTAAAATATTTGAGCCATCACTAGTAACTGCTCCATAAAAATGCAGCCTCGTAACACAGGTCAACCCTAAAATAGAAGTTTCTTTAAATATAACAACCGTCCTTTCTTGCCAGCAAGCCCATCTTTTCTTAGCAAGTATAATGGATTAAAAGAGGAATTTTATTAGAAAAAGAAGTTTACATAGCAAATGTGACAATTATTTTGAGTATGTCAATAAATAAAGCCCTTTTTTGCCATCATGAACGTGGCCTCCAGATTCCAGCTAAAGGCTACAACTGGCAGCAGGATAATTCAGTAGTGACTGGCAAGTAAAACTTATGAATCCCTGAACTACAAATTGAACACAAGATAAAAAGGACTGATCCAGCTGACAATACTTGGAGAAGTTACATGCAATGGACTGTCTTTGCTACATGGAAAAGCTTGTTTCATTGATGTGATGAATGTTACTTTCAGCATTTTCACAGAACAAAGATCCTTCAAATCAGAGATCCAAATACTGAATATAATCCATTTTAAGACTGAAACACATATTTAAATGTTTATACTTTTGAGAAAAGCAGATTTCTTTACTCTCTTAGTAAATGTTGCTACCTTTAAAGTGTACTGGGGTTATTACAATATTCTGAACCTGAATTATTAATGGAGAAACTGGTTGAATATTCTATGAATATTTTAATAATGATCCAAATACAGCTTGCAATACCAGCATATGGCTAAGACTGATGCTTCTGAAAGCCTTCTTGCCTCTGCAGTTCTTCACAGAAATGAGACTTGAGGAGGTAATGGCAAAGCTGTGAGTTTATGTTTAGCTAGGGACCTTCTGTTTGAACTTTAACTTCTAAGAGAATTTATTTTATGTGTTGCTTTGAATACTGATGCACTTCCAAACAAAATTTGATCAGAGCCTTGTTTTTATTATTTTTTACTTTATTTGCAGAAGCTGCTATTCCAGCTTATAAAGTCTGTTTCATTTAAGTTATTCTCCATACAAAGCACAGCACAGTCCCTCAGCTGGTTCTTTTTAATTGCTAAGACTTCATACAGAGCAACAACAGGTACTGGTCACAGCGCTTGAGAGAACACAGCCTTATCCGAAAGTCCTGCTGGTGGTCCACTGCTGCTCCCACTCCCTGTGCCTCACAATGCCTGCAGCCTGTTGCCTAGCAAAGGGGATGAGAGCTGCACTTTTTTTTCCCCAATCTTATCAGTCATTTCTTTATGTGCTAAGCTGGAGAACAAAATCACCTCAAAAGTTTCTTGAACTCAGAAAATCACCAGAAAGCCGATTTCTATGATCCAGCTGGAAGCATCAACCTTTCATCTTGCTGCTCACCTCTCTCATAGGAACCATTAAACCCATTAATTTTGCTGAATAGGTATCTAAATTCTCCTCATGAATTCTGTATCAGCTCAGATTGATGCCCCTTGCTATGAGTAAGAGCAAAGGAAAACTGCATGTTTATCAGAGAAGCCCATATCTTCCATTTTTCCCTGTCTTTGGAACCTCTGAGCTGTCATTACCCATGCACATCATGCTGCAAACCAGGTTAGCAAGAGCACAAACAGCAAGAGAGCAATTGCACTGCTGTGTAAATAATGCAACAGCAAGCAACTAATCTGATTTACAAGACTTGGAAAAGAGGTACCATCCACTGACATGATGCAAGTCTTCAGGAATGTTTTTGCAACTCTAAAATTTTGCAATAACACTATTTTCTATCTGTGTCAATGCACAGCTGTAGCAGCACCGAGATGTAGCTACACACTCCTTATGATAATGAGGAACTATTAAAAGTATTGCTTAATAATCACACTTGAACCCTGAAGAATGTCTCACTACAGAGTGGGCCAAAGCTCCTGGCCATGCTGGAAGGCCACAAAGGCATGAGAATGCTTTCACAAGCCTTCAGGTACTTCTTCTCCCTAGTGCAACACCTTCATACCCAGTTCTGAGAGGAGACAAACAGTTTGGAATTGGCACAAACAGGTTCACAGTAGTTTTTTGGCCGAAGAGTCAATGTCATTCTGAATGAAGAGGTGAGTACCTGATTACTTGCCAGCCCTGATATAGCCTGGCTTTCATCAGCTATTTCTGCAGCTTAAGTCCCTTTTGGCTAATTTGTACAAGTCTATACAGACCAACTAGTGGACAAATGCTTTTGCTAATTGAGCAATGTGTTAAGTACTGGTTATATCAACAGCAAACACCATCAGGCTTTCTATCTATAAACATTACTACTCAGAAAAGAACTTAAACAGAGCTGTTCTTGCCTGTTGGTGGCAACCTATGGGATCTTCTCTTGCCACCCTCTAAATACCATGGCCTGACAGACATTTAACATCTTTTCTAACAACTTCTGGTAAGAATGGAATCCCCTGTTTTAGTCTCACCTATTTACTCTGAGCAATAAATCAAAACCCTGTGAATGAAATTAGGTAATCACACAAAATTCATAGGCTAAGGAGACTTCAATTTTATTTCACTGAGAGACTCTGGTCATAAAAAACTTTATCCCTGCCAATGATAGAAGTGATTCAACCATGAGATGCTTTTGTTCTGAATTTAAACTCTATTCTCATAATGGAACATTACTATTTTATATCAGTATTCTATGGTCCTTGAATACATGAAAGTAAGCACGTTTTTGATCTTTAACATCAAACTCTGATTTTTCTGAAAAAAATNGTCATAAAAAACTTTATCCCTGCCAATGATAGAAGTGATTCAACCATGAGATGCTTTTGTTCTGAATTTAAACTCTATTCTCGTAATGGAATATTACTATTTTATATCAGTATTCTATGGTCCTTGAATACATGAAAGTAAGCACGTTTTTGATCTTTAACATCAAACTCTGATTTTTCTGAAAAAAATCATTCCACATTTTTGCACAAATCTAACTAAATGTTTAAGCCTAGTCCTGAATGTACGCTCACAGGACAGCATGGAATATGGAACAAATCCCACTCATATGATGTCTCCCTTCTCCCAACTCAATTTTACTTCATTCTTCAAAATGAGCAGTCCCTGCCCATATCCTCTCTTAAGAAAAGAAACATCATTGCAAGTTTTTCTCACTAAACATAACAGATTTAAGTGAATTAGAGACTTGTTACCTTTCTTTAAATATACCCAGAGCTATAATTATTTGATCTTCTGTAACAGAAAAACTGTACAACCTTATTTTCATTTAACGGACCAAGAAAAAGCCTTCAAAAACACGTTCCCTTTTTTTAACAGGACATTAATACACAATTTTTCTTTTGCTTTTGCAAGTAAAATTGGTGATCAGAACTGAGGGCAAAAGATGTTCATCAACAGAATAGTTACCACTGACTTACCACACAAAGACAAAACCAGAGCACAGCTGCCACCTGACAAGAGAGCAGGACAGATAAGGATTCTAAACACCCTGAAGGAATTGCGTAACTGATAAAATTACCATTCAGCAAAGCCCAGCTGCAGCACCTTTAAAGGGCTGTATCACAAAACATAACAATGGACAGTAGCACTTTCAGCAATTTTTAAATGAGAACCTAGAAAGAGTACAAGAAAAAAATCCCAAGCCTTCAGAAGTCTAATCCTATTGTACAGCTATGTCAAAAGGATGCCTACACAGAAAACCAGCAGC
>VYZQ01003961.1:82515-97973 GCA_013400655.1 Mystacornis crossleyi
CCCGAACAGTATTATGCGGAAATCTCTTGCTCTCTAATTGTCATCTGAAACAAGTAATTATTGCGTTATTGACTGGGAATTGCAAATCTCCCACAGAAGGAGATGATGTTACACAAGACAGCAAATGAAGAACTGGAATGGGACAACTTCCTGGAAGCAGACTCATCCCTGCCATGCCTCCAGAATATGTAGCAATGACTGGACAGACAGTAACAACACTGCAGCCACCACTTATTACACTGATCAATCTGTATATTGCTGCCGCCTTGCATTCCCATCACGGGGTTTGCACGGCCAAAGACAACGTTTTGACAAAGCACAGGATGGCCAGACTGGTTTCTAACCGTGCCAATGTAACTAATAAATGGAAACAAAATTGTATTAATAGATTACATGATTATTCTATTCTTAGATAAAACAAAGCCGTTACACTCTAAGAAGCCCCTGAACACTTAATAACATGCATGAACAATACCAGTCTGTAAGGTAAATAGTATCAGAAGCTTCATCCCACTGATACAGTTATCTTCCTGGGAAAATAAATGGGAGGTACAATGTAACTTTGTGGATAGAAAAATAGCTGAGAACAAATGGCCTATGCAGAACCTGCTCTATAACTAAGCAGTTTGCTGCAGCAACTCACTTATCTGCTGATCTTCAAAGACAGGAGCAGCCTGATGGCACTTTACAAAACAAAACTCTTAAAATGTTTTAAAAATATAATTAACTTCCTACTGACACGTAAAAAGCATTTAGGGTATTATCAATACAACTACTCAGTGGACTTTAGGCTGCCATTGAAGAAGTCACCCCAAATACTTGCTAAAACCAACAGTGACTAAATTACCTGCTTTCAGCAGTTTAACCCTTTGCTTTATGAATAATTCAATGTCAGATGAAAGACTCTGTGAACCAGAGTTCAGTTTGGACACTAACAACACACCTGTAATTATCCAACAAATTTACAACTTACGCTCTTGGTGAAGGCTGCTTTACAGGAAGCCTTCACATTTCAAGGGATCTTTCAAATGCTTTCTAAGCCCCAGGTGTTTAATAACTGGGGTAGACAGCAGCACTGGCATGAGTTTTTCTTCAGTACAGTGAAATTATTTATCAGAAGATACCAACCTGCCTGTCTCACTATCCTGGCTTTATGCATTATACAGTGTCACAACCTCTTGGCAGTCATCAGGATAAGAGAAGGTCTGCTGAAAAATCTTTCACAGTTCCTTCTCTTAGTCTGAAGAGCTTTTTTAGCTTAGGCTATGCTTCTAGAAAACTAACAGATCAGGAAGAAAAGCAGGAAGACTGCTTCTGGCTACCTTGTAATACTCAAAAAACAGTAACTAGAACAGTTGACAGGACAAATTATTTTCTTCCATGATCAGAAAAGGCTGAAACATCAGAAGTGTCATGACCTATTATGGCAGCAGCTCCTGGACTTGCACTACCTTCTCCTTGCTGTATCGAGAGCAGCAAGGCTACAGAAGCAACTACCCCAACTCGTCACGTCTTGTCTCTGCACATTCCAGAGATGGCAGCATGATTACATCTCTGCTGGGATCAGGCACTCGGTCCCAACCTACCGAACACACCCTAAACAATGTGTTTTTCCAGTATCACCCCTCTTTATGTTTTACTGCTCTACTGAGTAATGGCCTTCTCTACTGCAACAACAAAGGCTACCATCCGTGGCATCACCAGAGAGGTTGCAAAACTTCTTACAGAAAAAATGAAGTTCTGAGAGAGGGAAGAAAAGGATGTACCCTCAGCTGGAGCCAGGGCAGCCCAGGGGCCACAGAGCATTTATGTTTGTGTGACACTATACCCAGCATGCTACAATGCTGTGGACATGTTCTTGGTGTGTTTAACACAGACAGTTGAAAAGCAGTTAAAATTAGTATATTTGGATAATAATACGAGCACATTATGGAATTAGTGATTCTGCTTCCATTAGCACCTCCCTCTTTCCTTGTGGAAGTCTAGAAAAGCACACACCTCCACCACCAGGACCAGGAGGATTTTTATTACTCGGATACATAAATTTCTCAGAACTCGTTTCTGTATCATTTTGGATGAGTACAATCCATGGTCTCAGAAAGTCTTGGGGTACATCTATTTAATTAACTACAATAACTGAACAGTTACAATATGCTTAAGCAGCAAAAAGGTTTTGCACGTTTACCAGTAGCATAAAACATTGCCTTACATGGGTATGATCACACACACCACTTGCCCAAACTAGCTCTGAAGGTACACTGCTTCTGCGCAGTTACTTTGCTACAGAGTCAAAATATTATTCATCACTATTTCAGATTCTGTAATTCTGTTTTGAGACCAGATTCATCCTTACAGCAAATGCTAATTGTGCTGCTCACTCCTGAACTTGGCCTTGAAGCACGCTGAGTTTTGCTCACACTAGCAGTAGCACAGAAAGGTAGCTCGAATGTATTTTCCTAATTGTTACATGACTTTTAAACTGTTGAAACACCATTGATCTGTCCATGCTGGAGTTTAAAAGCAGAAGTAATTTCCTAGTAGAGAACAACACTGGATAATAATATGGATTTGCACTGGAATTAATTTTATAGGCACTAGGAGGAAAAAAATACAAACCACCTACTTTAGCCCCATCCTTTAATTTACCTTTAAACACAAAAGATCATTCCAAACCACAGAAATTGTGCAATGTGCCCAGAAACCTCACATTTAGGGATCTAACACCTCCAGCATTTCTTCCTGTTATTTTCAGTAATTCTTTTAAAGATCTTCTTTTATTACTGGAGATTTGCTAACACTGATCATCTTTTCCCTCGTCTTCTTATGCTCCCTGCTGTGCAGAGAAATGGATAGATATGTAAAACAGGTTCACAGGAGTTTGACTCACTGGTTACAGGTAGATTACTTACTGGTTACTAGTTCTGAGACTAGGCTTTGGTGAGAAGAGGGAAAGGCAAACAAACCAGATTCAGGAAAATAACATTAAAAATTATATGCAAGTGTTAAAAAGCAGGAAAGCACAGTTAATCGCATTTCCTTCTGACCTGACAACACAAACAAGCTTAAATGCAGGCTTCTTTGTTGCATAGTAAAAGAGTCAAAATCAAATATACTCACAAGAAAGTACCTTTTGAGGATAACTATGGAACATGTTTCAAAGGTGGCTGTTGTAACAAAGCAGCCTGAAATCACAGGCCAAAGCATTTCCAAACTTGATCTGGTAGTCCTACGGCAAATCTAGAAAAATGCAAGAACTGTGTCCCTGAGGACACAAAGAGTGGTGATCTCTGCCATGCCACTGGATGCATACGCTGCCCAGCGGGGATGCACAACTGGAAGATCTCAGCAGCACAGTATCTGACTACACTTTTCTTGAGGTGGTGGCTTCTGCAACCAAGAACCACTACAGACTCCAACTAGCACCGTGCACTGAGTACCAGAGCAATCTGAAAGGGAATGTGGAAGCAGAAAGATACTGTTTATACAGAACTGCAAATCAAGTCTGTTACATGTGCTGGTTTGGCTTCTCCATGACTGAGGGGGGTACAGGATTTTCTACTACTTAAAATACACAAGGGACTTTATATTAAATTACCAGAATGCAAGTTTAAAGAAACAAAATCTGCTCTCCAGACATTTAGCACATATACCCTCAGTTATCCAGGACCCTTCCTAGTCTAGTCAGTCAATACCGCTAAACAGCCATTTGATACTTTGTACCATCTTTATTTTCTTTGTTGTAACTTCTTTACTTCTCCTATACTTCTATACTTCTTCCATACCTCCTTTTCAAGATGGAGGAGGAAAGCAAGGCTGTTAACCAGGCTGCACTCAGTGTTCAAAATGCAGCAGCACAGTGAACTTACACAAAGCATTTATTATTCCCAGTTCCCTTCCAAAGGCGATGCAGTGAATGGAAGAAGATTCTATGAGGAGCGGTGAAAAGGTACAGAGGCAACGTGGCCAGGCTCAGACACCCTCGGGGTGTGTGCACAGCAGGGAAGGGAACTCGCCATCCCTCCCCTGCACTCACGTTTAGCATCAGCATCTGCCACTGCCAGACCTCAATACACCAGGTTAAACAATTTTTGCTCAACCCAAGGTGGCTAATCTTATGCAAATATTCAGGGTTTCCATAAGGAACTTTTGAACATTCATACTGGAAAACCAGACTAAAGTTTAAAAAAAAGAAAACCAAACCAAAATTCCTGACTGAGAACACAGTTTTGCAGAATCTGTAAATTTTTTTTATTTTAAACTTTACTCTAGGAAAACAAATCCCTATTCCCAAACTGTTCGGCACTTTTCATTCCAAGTAAGAGCAGGCCCAAGTCATGCTTCTGTTCTGTTTCAGGAAGAAGCAATGGCAGTCGTGGAGAAGCACCCCGGCGGTGTGGGGCTGGGAGCAGGATCAGCCCTACAGCCCAGGTGACAATCTCCTCCTGATTTGAGCAGGGAACTGCTCTGAGCAGCCTCTGCTCCGAGGAAGCACCGCGGCAGTGAAGTGCAGAGCTGAACCAATTAGTGCGGGGTGCCCGGTGCTGATAAATCCTAACCTCGCTTCAGGGTCGCTTTTACAAGTGTAGATTAACCGTGGGGAAAACGACAACAACAATTAAACCATTCAAGGCCTGAGGTTTGGGGTTGTTTTGTTAAGTCCTTTATGTGAACTGATCCACATGCACACGTGCACGGCCTGGTAACACAGGAACATTTACTGCTTCCTGCCAGCCATACACGGAGCACTGCTGACAAAATCATTATTTTCTACTGAAATTTAGTTTTCACTGTGTTTAGTAACAGATACATTTCAAGCGTAATAGTAAACCATGATTTTGAGAGATTCCTACTACGAAAAAAAATCTACACTTCGGGTTAATTTTAACATTTGTTTTCGATGTAATTAACAAGAAGTAATTACGCTCTCATCTAAAATTAACAACTGCAAAACGAGCAAAACAAAAAACGTTCTTTTTTTCAAATGGGATTATATGGAAAAGAAGCTGCTTTCTTGTTCTCTAAGGCACAGATTTCAGAGTTCTATTCTCGACCAGTTTCCCAAATTCCTGAAAGACGTGGTTCCCAGGAGCTTTTCAGGTTGTTCCTTAATAAGCTCAATTTTCCAGCCTCATCTGTTAGCACTGTGCCATGTTCTACAAAAGCCTCACCCCAAAGAGGACAAGCAGGGAATGACTGTGCATGGAAAGGGTGCCCAGCTGGGACGGGAGATTTGGGGATGCCCCGCCTTGAACAGGCAAAAGGCTCAGGGCTGGTGCCCCAGGGAACAGAGGCTGGAGGGTGCTTTACCCCACCCTGCTCCCATCTGGAAATCCCTTTCCCTGCATCAGTGTCCCCGTTTTGACTGGACTCTCCGTGAAGATTTTGGGGTCTAGACACTCCCAAGAAACCCCAGCCATTAAATTTCTGGCCAGCCTTAATCTACTGAATCATCTGCCAGGTGGCTGCTTTCTTCTACTTTGTAGCATGAACACTAGCAATCATTAAAATAATTTCAAAAGCCTTAACAGAGCACTGAACCAAGTGTTCTCCTCAGTCTCTACAACAGAACCATTAAATCCCAAAGCAGTTTACGCTTTCTTCAGCATTCATTTTAACTAAGATTTTACCTTTATTTTCCCTTTCCATTCTAAGAGCAACCTTTCTACACCCAAGTATTAATGCAAGAAAATAATTATTTAGGTTCTAAGAAAGAGCTGATTATTGTTGTAAAACGTTCTGAAGATCAGCTTTATTTTACTGCTTTGAAGATGAAAGTTACTGTCCCAAAAACATCCAAATATTATCAGACATCAAAATTAGCACTAAACAGTGTTAATTATTTAATACTGTCTACATGGAGAACAACTTTCTTCAAACAAATAACACAGCGGAAAAACTGTTTTGTATGGACTCTCTGGTGTCAGTCTCCACTATTTACCACTGAATTCTTAAAAGAATGCAGAACGGGAACTTTATAATCCTCAGTTAAGCACTCCACTGACAATTTTATCACTTTATCTTTGTCAGCAGTTTTAAGTCACGTTCTTTTCTTACTGAAAACAAAAGAAAACTTTTAAGTGACTAAAAAAGCTTTTCCTGTTTTACTGTTCAGTGTTAAATAGCCAACCAGCCGTTCTGGTGCCAAACAGGCTGCCATGGGACCACAGAACCAAGTCCCTGCTTCCCCCGGCCTATTAGTTAAGCAATCACTATCAGAAACGAAGTTATACTTTGTATTCTAGAGAAAACAGTATGCGGACTCAGCCATACACGAATTTTGAGGCTAACTTGCTTTCCCAAATCCTAACACAAACATACTGAAATCCACGAGGCAAGGAAACTGCTGTGCACTCCTCCACAGGTACATTAGTTGTGAACAGCCAAATTCAGATCTCCAAACCCGAGTAACTTGTAATGCAAACAAGAATAAAAAAGAACCTACCAATAAACACTGAAACACCTCTAAACAAGCGATCTCTTAGAACTGTTCTTTATCACAGAGAGAGCTGGTTGAACCCTGTGCCTCATACAGTACCATCTGCAGCTGCAAACTTCAAAACTACATGGTTTATGCAAACAACTACTTCAGAAACAGAAATTTGAGAGATTCATTTAAGAAAGAAGACCTCACACCTATGTAATTTCATTTTAATTTCATTTTACAGAGCAACTAAATGGCAGTGGTGGAGGGATAATGACGCTTCTGATGTAATTTATTGTATATGGTGGGGCTCTTGGATATTTCAGTGCTCTCGGTAATGTCCTGATGTGTCACCATCCCAAAAAATCACCCAAATTAGTTTTCCCCTGTAAAGGAAGACAAAACAAATTGGTCAAAATTCTTCCTTTTCTTTGGAAAACCAAGTTACTTCACATGCGGCAGCAGTTATAGTTAGCACATTTTTCATCAAAAATACATTCTGAAGAGGAAATTGTACTTCACTGCTCACAAACAAATATGTTTGTTGCATATTTACTTTCTTACTACATATTACATTTATTTTTTTCATGAGCCAAATCCTCAGGCAGTATTTCAATAGTTTTCTGGTCAACTATTCTTAGAACAAAACGGCAACAAAACAGACTTGAAAACGCATTTTAGGACAGCTGACTACTGCGTGTCACTCAGTGAATTACATCTTTCTTATGCTTTGCAGAACACCCTAATTCCAGAAATACACTCTCAATCTCAAGACTCTATTCTTTATGGCAAATCTTCCCAACTACTTCTATTTTTGCTCTACTGCTAGTGCCACTCATCTGAAGCAAATTTTGAGGACTTCCAAAATTAATTACTGCCTTCCTGCTTTGCCTCTGGCTAGAAGCTGGTATAAACACCACCACCAAATTAAGCTGTATCTCAAATTTCTTATTCTATTGATGATGAACGATTCTTCTTTTGTCTTAGGAAAACCCAAAGTCCCTTAAGTTTACTCCACACCCCGTATATTTCTCTTTAAAATGCAGCATTTGTGGTCTGTGTCATCATCAGCCACCACAACCTCGCACGCAGCTGGGACGGAAACACTCACTACTGGCGCTTCTCTTGCTCCAGTTAGTCCATTCACATTTCCTGCTACAACTTTTACCCCACAAATGCTCTTGCTATTTGAAGTATACCCCTGGAGCATACAAGAGCAGATTTTTTGTCGCTACTGGATCCTCATCCCATTTCCTCTCTTTTTCCTGGACTACTTTTCCATGACGTTAAAACTGCTAACAGTTTTCCTTGAAGGGGTGCGAGCACAGGATAGTGCATGGCAGTGGACCACAGGGGAGAAGAGAAAAATAAATCCAAACAGAGAGGACCACCACAAACTGTTCAGTATATAATTCCTGGCACTTCCTTAGCTCCAGACCTTTTTCGCCAAAAAAATTCAATTAAGAAGCCATAAAGATGTTTTTTCTTTCAGAAGCAGAGAGGACATGATTTAAGAGATCTTGCTGAAGAAATAGAAGCACATACAAAAAAAAGTATCTGCAATTAATGTGCCTTATTTACAGGGTTTTCATTCAAAAGTCACTAATTTTTTTTATTCATTAAACTAACTGAACTGAAGCAGAGAGTTCCAATTTAAATGCCATTACAGTCCCAAACCTGAAACAAGCTCCAGATGTTACTGGTCAAAGTCAGAATTAGACCAGGATTTAAGAATTACTAGAGACAGTAATAATTTAACTGCAACTGTTATCCCTTCCGGAAGGGGAAACTTTTTTTTCTGAACGAAAGGAAGAGACACACTGTGCCTTTGCAATAAAGAATAAGAAGAGATATAAAAGAATTTTTAAAAAGAGAGGATAAAATAGACAGGGACTGAGAAGAGAATGGTTACTTTAGTAGTTATTTTGCTGGAGGGTATCAGGGAGGAGAAGCTGCTCTCTGGGACACAGCACTCAGAACAGCAAAAGAACCAAACTGACTTTAAAAGAATATTCCGTTTATTTTACCTACAGAAACCAGGTGGCTACAAGCAGTGGTGCTGTGTTTATCCGGGTGGTAACACAACACTGGCATACTTTGAACAGCTAAGCAACACAACAGGAAATTTATCTGTGCACATGTAACAGGAGAGTCTTTACCTGTTAAAGCTTGTTCACAAACCCCACCCCATTGTCTAGATTTTTACCCAGCAGATGTACCTTTGTCCCCCACTACATCCTTTGACCATAAAAACGTTAAAATAAACATACACGGTTTGATTTGCTCTAATTCATATGTCCAACTCAGGTATTTTACTGTCCCTGTGGATGTTTTATTATTGACGCATTTTCAGCACACTTTAAGATCAAAGAAACCCCACAAGATTAAAAAGAGAGAAACACAGACAAGGGGACAGGGTGAGTACATCTCTGTCTCACTTAGACTTGGACAATCTGAGTAAACAAGGTATTTCACTAAACATCCAGATCATAATCTGTGGGATGTTAGAGATCTCTGGGATTTTATCAGAAAACTTCCATCAAGCTGTAGGATCTCCCCATACTGCCCTTCTCAAGGCAAGGCCCTGGGATTTAAGCCACCTGCAGCTGTATGGCAGGAGAGGCAATGCACCCCAAGGACCAGGCGGCCCACAGGAAAGATGCCACATCCACTACCACTGGGTTACACAATGCAAGATAAGAAGGTGTTCCTTCAGTGTACAGAGCACTGCAAATGCCACCCCCTCTCTTCTTTGAAAATTAAAATATGTACTTCAAAGTGCTGACACAAAATAAACGATCCCAGAACAAAGAGAAACACCTTTCAATTAACTTACAGGCACCTGGTTTTAGCTTTTGCTACAGCTTGTGCCATCATACCTGCCTAACACATGCAGAGTTCACCGCCAAATTTGGCCAATATGGTTGGGGGGAAGGGTATTTTCATTATTTTCTGGTTGCAAATCCTATTAGCAACCAACTCCAGGAATTTCTCAAGCAAGCAGAAAGGCTACAAATGTAAGGATTTCAATACCAATAGTGCTTATTCCCTGCCTGAATATAATCCAGCACCCTTGAAGTCTGAGCATACAAATCCCTGCAAGCTTCCCTCTCAGGAACAATTCTGAACTCACCCTGCTGAGCTGTACAGGGAACATCCACCTGAATGCTGAGCTCCAGTTATGGGGGAAAGGGGAAGATTATTCCACATCTACCAATAAATGCACTCCCCATGCATTCGCACACACGCACACAAACTCAAGACACTGGTCCCAAGCAGTCCAGCAGAATCCTGGCATCCCTCTGCAGCTGAGGTTAGGAACCAGCAGGGAGTGACGAACTCCTGCTACACAACAGCACTGCCTGCACTGCATTAACTGCATGTTACAACTACTGTTCTAGGGACAAATATGACATTTTTGTAGAGAAAAAAGTCTGCAGGACATGCAGAGCTTCCATGTGATTTTTGTTATCAGTTTTAACAAGTATGCAATCAGATTGGCTCAACAAGATACAGCTCTCACACTTTCTGTTCTGTAAGTGAGGACTAAATCAGAAACAGTAATATTGGAATTATTTATAGAATTTAGTATGATTTTAGTATTACTGACACTACTATTGTAATATTCTGTTTATATAAAGACTTTATCTGAGATGAAAGTGATGACCCTATGTTTTATTTGTTGTACTTGGTCTGGCCAGATCTTGAACAGGATCAGCAATCCAAGTACCAGCGACACAGTTTCTCAACATCCAACTATTAGAATCTATGCTTACACAGATCCATAACCTTCATGACACTCTATCTTCAGGGGGAAACAGAAAGAAAACCAGTAGACAAAAATGATGAGCTCTAGGGCATTAAGGGTTTTCGAGTTTTGAGTTTTTTTCAGAAATACCAAGAGGATGAGTGAAAAGCTCGGCAGGTACACGACGTACACAGATGGCAGGTACACGATGTACACACAAGAGCTGTTCCTGCCACTGCAGGTTCCTGCTGCCTCACTGGTGCTCTACAAACTTCTTCAATGGTAACATGCACTTCACTACAGCTCGAACAACTTAACTCCAATCCTTGTATTTAGTTATCGTTGCTTGAAAAAACACATCTCAAAGACCTGGTAGAGCTCTGTGGAAAGGAGCAGGTATTTCTCACCACTAAAAGTGGCATATCTGCAGCAATTTGTATTTTCTCCCAAATCTTACAACACAGAAAGCAAGAAACAGCTTTTAATTAAAAAAATATTTTAATTAAAAGATTAAACAATCTGGGTAGGCCATAAATCAAATTATTCAGGTATATTCAGGTGCTGAGCTACTATTAAAATAGCATCTTAAAACAGCTTTTGCTGCTGCTGAAGATCACAGAGCAGTCCAAATTTCTCTGCGGATCAAGAAGGCAGCTGCATGTATTCAACCACTACAGGACTTACAGATCTTGGTGAGTGAATCAACAAGGGAAGGAAAAACAGTAGGGTGAGGAAAGCATTCCAGCTCCCAGAAAACTCAAGCCCACTCAACACAGCCAAGTATACAGCTATCTTTTGAATATAAGCTGAACTTCTGAAATGAACATACACCACTAAAAATTCCATGTTATCCAAGTGCTGGCACCACTCCCTGCCTGGCAGGCAGTTAACACACCATCTTCTTTCTCAGTGGCAGCAGGAAAAGGAGCAGATATCTCTCCAGCCTCTCCTCTTCTCAGGTCCAAGGAGCACCTAGACAAGGCTGCAACCAACTACAAGGCATCTTCCCAGCTGCCCACTTCTCCAGGTGCCCCTCTGACTGGACCAGTAGGTAGGGCACGGTTTCTCTTTTGGAAGCAGTTACATATTTTCAACGCTTCTCCTCTCAGGGCAGCCCTTCCTCTACCTTTGGTGCACCCTCACCTGGGAAATACAGGCAGATAGAGCAGGGTCCTGCCATCCCAACAGGTCACCCCGCTGGGAGATGGCTCCCATGGAAGGAGTGGTGTCAGGAACAAGACAGAGGCCACATTAACTGGCTGTGGGGTGCAGCACATCCCCACCGGAGAAGCAAGTTGCCAAATGAATAACCGCTCCCCAAATTTCTGAGCACAATGTAGAAATCAAAATTGCACACTACCAGCAGCAGGTTTACAACACTGAGAGTTTAACCAGCTTCTCACAGAAGGAAACCGTCCGTATTTAGGGGAGAAATTAACCACAATTGCTCAACAACTCCACTTACTTGAAAAAATTTCTTACTCCAGAAAACACAAATATCTATTTACAAAGCTGTGTGCTGCCAAAGTTCTAAATACTTCTACAGTACACCCATCCTTTGATTTAATAAAGCATGCATCTGAGGTGGTTAATGTGCATTTCAAGGTATATTAAAAATGAGAGATCAAAAATTAGCATTAGCCCAGTTAATCTCTGCCAATATTTTGCTCCAGCTATGCTAACTAGACCCTGTCTAGCATTAAGCTCATCAGTACTAAGCCAGTTTTACCTTCGTACAACTAACCTGTGAATGTGATGTTAATTGCAATAGGCATACTTTAAGCTGAATTCAAAATGACAGAAATTTCATGCATCTTCTTCTGCAAACTTTCCAGATCAGGAAGCAGATTAACTCTGAAACGCCCTGCTTTTAACACACTGGCTAAAACACTGTATGATCCAACCATATTCCAGAAATCAGTGTCTTCTGTTTAAGTGAGTACCATTGCACTGGCCAGACACCTCAGCTGATCCAACAGCTGCAGTAAACACCAACTCCAGATCTGAATGCAACCTGGAAATTTTTATCCCACAAGAAAAGACAATTTGAACAGGAGACTAAAACCCCCACAAATACATTTAGATCACAATTTAATCTAAATTATTATTTAAATGTATAATTTCTATTATTATTTAAATTTATAATTTAAAT
Organism: Mystacornis crossleyi; assembly: GCA_013400655.1. Taxonomy (NCBI): domain Eukaryota; kingdom Metazoa; phylum Chordata; class Aves; order Passeriformes; family Timaliidae; genus Mystacornis; species Mystacornis crossleyi. The sequence goes on from VYZQ01003961.1 coordinate 94,837, forward strand.
TAGGTAACTGTTTGACTTTTTAATATGTACTTAAATCAGAAAACAGTAACCCACTTTGTCAAGGCAAAAAACCTGAACCCTTTAGATGTACCTCAAGTTGGAAAAAGCAAGAAACTGTATTAAGCTACAAGGAATACCCTTGTGGGAAGGAAAAAGAAAAAGAAGTAACAGAAGTGAAGACATTCAGAAGCAGACCTGTAGTGGGAACAATTTCATCCCCAGAAGTGGTTTGCATCTGAACAACATTCAATTTTTATAATGGTAAAACCATGTGTCTGCACTAAGAGCTCTCTAAACTTGGATTTTATGCCTTTGGAACTTTGCTATGGCCCTGCAATGCATTTCTTGGGGGTGACAGGCCCAGGTGTCCAATAAAGGGTCTTGAGTATGTTTTAAAAACAATTTATAGAAGCCATTAGTGGCTTAAGAATTTTCTCTTCCTCCTGCCTTCCCAGTCAAGTTGACCTACTTGTCTGTGGGGCTAAACAATAGAGCAAACCAGTGAACTGAGCTAGGTTAAAAATAAACACAAAATAAGGAAGTTATTTTAAATTCAGATCTCTTCATTCATCTCCTTATGAGCAAGGAGGCAAAAGAGAAGCACAGAGGTTAAAAACCCCTGCTCTAGAAGACAACCTCTTCTCTATAGCAGTGTTAAACTGAACTAGACACAACTCTTCCCCTGGCTCTCAGCAGCATGTAAAAGTCATCTGATATAACGAAGTCTGGTGCCCAGACCAAAATCAAGGACCTTCCCTGCAGCTTGTGCTCCGTTTTGGGTTAAGCTCCTCTTTCTTGCAGGCACTGTTCTCAGCTGGACTGCTGCACAGCCACCTGACACTGCACCAGTCAAGAGAGACTCCTTGTAAGTGGGAGTTGTTTCATGCCTCTGGCTCCAGAGAGGTCAGACACGCACGCCTGCTAAGTGGGCTTCTGCTGGACTAATTTAGGCAAAAGCCAGGTAACAATAATAATAATCTTGAATAAAATGGGCCTTCAAGGTGCGCTCTGTGTTGAATTCAGTGCAACTGGTACAACTTCACCAGCAAATCCAATTGTTAACACACTTGGGTAAGGAAAGCATTGGGAAGGTTCCTATGGCTCATGTTCAGACCTCGACTAACCTCTACTTCAAGCAATCACACACTATTCTTGGATTTGACCTCAGTTTTGTTCTTCAAAGATGGCATAAAATAACTAAATTTTTATTCATCTTAATTATTAGTTGCAATACAGACTTACACAAACACTTCTGGGGCGTGTATGATCTGGAAGACAACAAATAGATAAACATAATGAGGAGAACCACTTGAGGCACGGGCACTCGCTGCCCTCAGTTCATTGTAACTGCAGGATGCTGAAAGGTCTTACAGAATTAATTGGAATGTTTTCTTAATCCAGCAAGAGAGATCACTAACCAACAAAGCTAAAGTGTTTTTATCCCAAGTTTAAAAGTCTGAAGACAGATGCTGAGGTTCCACACACCTTTCTTCAGTGGCAATGCCACCAGGCTCAGTCCCACCTCTGCATCCCAACCTGCCCCAGAGCCAGCTCAGCTCCGGCTCAGCTGCAGGGACTGAAGAGCCCCTGGGTCTGACTCCTGATCTCCCGCCAAGCACAGAGGATACAACAGTCACAGCTTATCAACAGGCAACTGACACAGGCACAACGAGATCCATTGTTGTGCAACTTTCTAATTACTTTCCCATTAATCAGTGCTATTATCAAAATCAAGAGGGTTTCCCCAGCCGAGCTCTGCTGATAAGCAAAGGAGCTGCACAGCTTTCCCTCCTTCAGAGGGAAACCACAAGAATCCTTTCCAGTAAGGACCCTATCCTTCCCACACCAGCCCTCTCTCCTGCTTTGGGTGATACACTCCAGGGCACAGGTGTCAGGTCAAAGCATGAGCCTGATGAACAAAAGTTGAAAACACAAGACAAATCTGCTGAGGACAAGAAAATATTTTAAAATCATTATGAAACTGAAGAAGTAAAATTGAAGGAAAAACCCAATTATTATAAAATCCTATGGTTAAACTTTCAGAATTAATACTTTAAAAGAAATTATTAGTAAGTTTTTAGTTCTGGAAGATTTGGGATTGATTTTACTGTTGCTTATGTTTAATTCCTCAACCATAAAGACACTTTTGGAAAGAAGGAAAAAAAAAGGAAAAAACCCAACACTTAAGCTTATGGTTACCTTTGGGACATGACAGAAATAGTGCTAAGTGTAACAGTTTTTAAGGGGACTGCTTTTTTCATGCAGAGTGCAAGTGCAAGAAGTATCTGAAACAGTCAGACTGAAATAGAGATGAAAACTACACAGGAAGAATGAAAAGAGGGAGAGGAAAGCAGATGAAAATTGTGAAACACTACTACTCTAATTGCTACTAGCAGGGAGGGTTTTGCATGTGGCTTGTGACCCCCTGTTTAATTCATATAATGTACAGACACATTTGAGTTATCTCTGTGTTCAAACCTCTAATAGTTTCTCTTGTTCTCCAGAGTTAGGTTCACCCCTTGATATTATTAGAAAACACTCAATCAGGTGAAAAACTCTTTAGAAGACGTCAGTTCCTTGCTATTCCCAAGGAAGAAAGAAATCTACCTATCCTTAGCTTGACTTAACAAACAATAAAAGGTTCACACAGCCTCTGCTTAAGCAAATTTCTTTTTACAAGTACACCTCACACTGTCTTAGGACCTGAAGCCTGTATACCCACACAGTAGCATGTGAGTGTCCAGTCAGCTCCAATATCTGTAACAGAAGCAATTTAACCATTTATCTCAATGGAAAAATTAAGATACGCTCTGAAGGACAACTTGGGTTTAAGAATTGTTATCTGATCACAGTTACCAGAAATATCTGGTGGTAAGTAACTGAGACACATTTCACAACTACCGAGCAGCAGAGAGGCAGCTGCATCAAGAGAACGGTCTGGATTTGTGAGCAGGAAGGGAGAATGCAAGTTCTACCCCACCTCCAAACGAAGTGATCTCAGTTCTTGACAAAAACCAAAGATGATGCAGAAACCACCATGCCCCTGTACTAGGATTCAGAACTCCACCTTGACTGCCTAAGACAATATGCATTTTTAGATGCGGGGGGGGAGGGGGAGGGGGGAAAAAAAAAAAAAA
>VYZQ01003961.1:106833-119220 GCA_013400655.1 Mystacornis crossleyi
CGCACCGACACCGGCCGCCTCTCGCGGGACCCGCGGGGCCCCGTGGGCTCGGTTGCCCCTTGCGCCCGGGCCCGCGGGTGTGTGGCTGTGCGGGGGCTCATGGCGGACCCTCCCCCGCACGAGGCTGCAGCCGGAGCCCGGGCACGGCCGGGCCGGGGGCTCTGGCGGGGCCGTGCCCGAGGTGGGCCCTGCTTGGGGCTCGGCCCGTCCCTGGCAGGGCACCCGCTGCCGCATGTCCCACTTGTGCGGCGTGGACGAGCGGGTAAAGGACATATTTGTGAGATGTGTGGAAAGGGAAAAATCTGCTGTAAACAAGACTGTTCCTCGCCTGCATGCCGCTGTTTCCTCATGAGTCTTGTCGGGAGGATGTAGTCACTCCCAGGGAAGAGACGTATCTGTTTTCCGAGGATGGATGGAGAAGGCAGGGGTGCAGATGAATAAATGATACCAGGCTGGTCCAGGCTGCGGTTAGAGCAGTGAAGGAAGCAACTTCATCTAAGGATGCAAATGTAGTTGGAAGGCTGTGGAGAGTTCCATTAAACAGTCCACTGTTAACTTCAGGATCTTGGTAAGCAGGCAGGAGGATAGTCTCCAAAGGGAAGGATTCAGAACGTGCAAAATTGGGCCTCCTGAAGGGTCTGAAAATGTACCTAAGCAGACAGTGCTGGTCTGCCTGCAAGTGGATAAATGAATTTTAAAAATTATTTATTTTTCTAGTTTATAAAATGAGCAAATCAAAAACAATCCGAGGGAAAAATTCTACCTGTCTGGCCTCCAGCTTCTCAGCAGCACAGGAGTCTACAGGGGTGGGCAGGAGAGGAAAACAATTTCCAAGAGTGGAGTGTGAAGCCCTGACTTAAGAAGTAAATTCCAGGTCTAGGAAGTGGAAAAATAAGGAAGGATGAGTATAGTGGTGGGAAGATCAAGTTTTAAAAACACTTTGATAGTTTGCCTCTCAAAAAGTTTATTCTGACTTTCCCTGTTGTTCCTCTGAGTTTTCAAAAGTTTTTTAAAGAAAAATGAATCATAAATCTGGAAATTATTTGTTGCTATTGAGGCAGGCAAAAACATGACAAATCTGCCAAATCTGGGTTTACGGTGTCTCAGCAAAAGAGGGAGATTAGGGCAGAGGTTCAGACAGAGATTGGTGCACGTATCTTTAGTCTCCTATGTCCTAAACTTTGCGTTCCCCACTGCCAGTCTTTCCCTATCATTACCTCCCCGAACAATTGCTCTTTCCTAACGACTTCCATTCCAACCTCCTAAATCATACACAGGTTTAAACTCATCCCTCCGTCCTCACTTCCAAGTGATCCCCAATACAGGATGAACCAGTATGTCACAACAAGGTGGTGGCTACAGGTTATTACCTGATTCTTCAGCCACGGACACTGGGCTTGTGGGCGTGGAACAACTGAGGAAAACAATTTCACTACTGCAAAGAACAAGTTCCTGAAATTAAATGTTGGCTGATGTTATCATAAGCCTTAAAAACATTCTTTCATATGCAAAATCTCTGAGCTTCAGTTCGTTTTAAAGTAAATAATTTTCCAGATTCGTTGAAATAATGTTCCAAAATTCCTACTGTTTTAGGGGAGTAAAAATTGTGCAAAATTCATCAGTACAAATGTTTTGCTGTGGAAAAGGTAGTATTGAAGAGAGAGGCAGGAATTTTCCTGTCATTAGCTGTATGTGGGAACTATCATCAGTTTGTGAAGGAAATGTATCAAATTCCAGCGCTTGATTGTATATTCATAATTTAAGTCAACTTTATCTTTTGAGAGCCCAGCTACAATAAGGTCTAAAGTACCTTAAAATGTTTTGAAAAGACATATGAAAATATGCCATTTATATTGTGCAAAAATAGCAAAAATTTATTGAGAATTGATTCAAGTATTTATATTTAAGAGAGAATAAATTTTAACTATGGGTATATAGTAATGTCAAATGCATTTATGAAATAATTAAATAGCAGGCATTTTATACCATCAGCCAGTGACTGTAGCAGTGTGATTTGATTGTTTCTAAGCAGGAAATAGAAATCTTATTAACTGTTGAGCCTAAGGTGAAGTCGAGATCTCAACATATGCTAACACTTTATCCTAACTACATGAGTAATACCTCTGCTGAATATTCCTGACCCTTTGCTACTCCCTCCTTTCTCAGAAAGAGAAACTTTCTGCTCTCCTGTACAAGCAAAGGCTCTTTCCTTTGAAGGAAAGGACAGTCAACTTTGTATGATCACCTGGTCCTGTCCCTGCTGCCAGCATTTCACACTGCCTCCATTCCAGCACTGATTCCAAATCACTTACTTACCCAGCTGATCTATAAATGCCTCCTATTTTCTTACAAATCTCTTCCTGCACTGCTCACTGCATCCTCCTGTGACTGCAATCCACTGTTGCTCTGATGGCAAATTCATTGTGCAGGAAAGTTGGGCAAATCTCTGGCATGGACTACTGATATTTACAAAAAACTAAAGTAAATATCACTAGCAGGAACATCATGAATAGAGTCTAGGTATCTATTCCTTTCATGCTTGTCCTTCCTTTTTCACTTCTTTTCGTTTCTTACACCCACTAACAGAATCTTCTCCAAAGTTAGGCCTCTGCCCCATCTACCAACCCAGTCCCTCTTGGCCCCTGTGCCCCCACAAAGCACTGGGCTTTGTGAAGCTGCACCTGAGCACAGAATTTCATCTCCGAGGTCCGGGCCATGGATCAGCAGGCAAAGGCGATCCCCCCGTGTGTCCGCTGGGGTCAATAGGGCTGTGACTGGCTTCAGCCTCGCCACATTCCCTCCACATTAGTCATCCTAATGAGATGAAGTTAAAGAGGTGCTATCGTCTTTAAAATGCCATTGAAGAAATGGGCTTTGTTTTGCAAGGCTGACCTGCTCCCCAACCTCCCTGAAGTGTAAAAATAAATCCAAGTCGGGCTGTTTATTTTTAAAACACGCACAAGCCCATGTTTGTGAGCCAGGCTGAGCCTCCGGGAACCAGAGAGAGCCCCGTGTCTCCCCGTGCCTCTGCCCTCCAGGAGAAAGATCCTGACCGTGGCAGAGTTCATCCTGTCCTGCTCCGGGATACCGTCATCCTCAGCAGGGTCTGATGGCCACTGCTGGGAAAAATCTGGGGGGTAACTGCAGAAAACTGAAGGAAAGGGGGAGGGTGCTCAGCCCATCCTGTGCCCTGTGGCAGAATCAGCCAGACCAGACGTGTTTCTGCCAGCCTGCTTGTTTCCTCCCTGCTGCAGGAAATCTTGCACTTGGTGCAAATTCCCACTTGGTTCCATTTGCTGCCCTGGCTGCAGCCTAGAGATGGCCTCTCCTGGCCACTGCAGAACTCGTTTCCAGCGCCACATATGGTGCTCCATGATGTGTGCAGGCGGCTGTGTCTATAATTAAGAAGATGTATAGCCATTTAATGAGAGAAGGGCAATTACACCAGCACACACCCTTAATACAGATGCACTAAACCAGCAGAACTGGGGTTGCTGCTTGTGCAGCTTATTCTGCTATGTTTGTGGATGAATATACATTAATGCAGACGTGCCTCTGTGCCAGCAGGCTCTGACACACTCAAGACACTGAGTGTTCTCCACTCAGGCAGCCTCTTCTGGTCTCTCATAGTTTTTCTCCTTCATCTTAAATATAAGCAATCAGACACTTGCTGTTACAGTGATAAAAGTTTAAGTGATCTCATGGTGGCCAGAAGCCCTCTATTCCATTGTTCATGGTCCTTGTGATGCTTTGCCCCTTTGCTTGTGCTGCCTGGCTTGCTTTATACCTGAAAAGTGTGAAAGGGAGATGTCAGGAACCTTTATTTAGGGACCCGAATCATATTCATTGTCCCAGATGCTCTAGATCAACATAGTTGCAAACCAGAGACCTTCCAGCTGAAGTGGGTGATCAGTGGCTCTCACAAACACCTTCAAGCTGAGTGTGGGGAAAGAAAAAACTGCAAGCCTCCTGCAGCACATGAGACAGGAAGCCAACAGGCAAAAGCCATAAAATGTTGTTAAATGTTCAAAATTAGCTGGAAAAACTAGGTAATTTGTTTGACTGCAGTGTATGTATTTAGCTATAGCAACTTGTTCCACAGGTAGTGGGATGGATGAAGTCTCATGCCCCGTAAATGTATTTTCTACATTTCGTAACACTCAATATCCTGCAATAACCGCAGATTTTTATGGCTTTTCTTTCCAGCGGCAAATGGCTCCAAATAACTCCAGTCTTTCTCTGAGCAAGGGCTGGACTCCATGACCTCTGAAAGTCCCTTCCAGCTGCAATAATTCCATGGTTCTTTAATGTGCCAGCAATTTCCACAAAGTATGCAGGTATTCCCCAGTTCAGTTTTTTACCTCTTTACTGGTTGGGGTTTTTTTTGAGATTGATGGACAGACAGACAGTGCAATAACCTGAGGTTTGTTCCCTCAAAAAACTAAGATAAAATACATAATTACATTTTCAGGGATGTTCTCAATACAGAGATCTTTGGTTTGACGATTTCTTTTTAATCATACAAACATTATATTTTAAGGAAAGATATAAATCCTTATGCCTTAGTAGTAAAAGGTGGTGAATTCATTACAACTGAATACATGCCATAATTTAAAGATTTACATGATTTAAGGTATATTTTGTAGCAGTTTCTCAAAGCCACAATTTTCATATGACTTTCACAGGCAGTCAAGACATCTAATGTCATAACTATTAAAAAAAAGAACTGATGAACTTCAATTTCACAATTAAACCAGGACTGTTTTGCTGAAAACTTGAATATTTACACCTAAGCTGGTAGGTGGTGATTCAGTCGCTGTTTACCATCTTTGAAAAGTCTAATGATTCCTTTTTCTCATCTTATTTTATTGGACACTGTAAAGTATAAAGTCAAGTATTACAGCAATAGACATCAAAAGTAAAAAGGAAATGAAGGTACTTTACCAGTCCATCTTTTTCTGTACAAAGTAATTAACTAAGGGTAGCAGTACAAGCGGTGTCTCACTCTGAGAAGGCAGAAGGTAAAGCTGAAAAGTGCAGTGAGGTAAATTTTCAGTGAGGTAAACCAGTCCTTTTAAAAAGACTATGTTGTTAGCGTGAGATTGGAGTTGCCAGCAGGAACGTTGATCCTTCCCGTGCCATTCTGGAGAGGTCCTCACCGTGCTGGGAACGTGGTGTTGGAATAAGCTGTACATCTCCTGGTCTGCGAGGGAGGTGAGGAGTGTGAGATCCCCATATTTACAAACAGGCAGCAAGAGCTGATGTGCCTTGTGGTGCAGCACAGGTCACACAGGGGCTCCCTCACTGTCAGTGCCAGAATGTGAGCTGTGTGTATATTAAAGTGAGTTGGATGGCCTTTTTGGAAAAAATAATGGTTTGTATGTTCTGTCCATCCCTGTATCACACACCCCAACAGAGGTGGCATAGAGCAGTGGGATGAAAATGAGGTGAATTCCTCATTTGGCATAGCAATTGATCACTGCAAATTTTTTAATTTTTAATTTTCCTGATTTTTGACATCAAAAGCAAGGATCACCTTTAATGGCATTTGGCCAATTTTCTATCCAACTGAGGATACCAAGGAATTTCTGCACATTTTGCCCGGAGAGTTCTTGAGTACAACAAGAACAGAAACGTTCCGGTTAAGGTACCAGGCTGAGACTTAGGAGATGGCACTTCAGTTCTTGTCTTTGTCACACCTGTGTCACACCTGTGACCTGCTCTGCAAAGCACCAAATGGCTGACCGAGAAGACCACGGCACACATTTAAACTGGCCTTGCTAACTAGAGGCATTAGCTGTGTGTCCACAAATGTGTTTCTCTGCTTTGTCTGATTGCAGGAAAGGGACACAGAGATAGACAGGTACTGTCTCTGCTAAACAAAATGCTTTTTTTTTTCTGCCAGGTGTTAGTGCTGCTAGGCAAACAAACTGTTAAGGAAACTACTATGTTAAAATGAAAATGAATGTAAAAGAAACCATGAAAAATCTGAGTTTTTAAAATTTGAGCCATTTCTCCTCCCTGAAATTACCTCCCTTTTCCTGCCTGGACATCACATTCCCACCTGGATGCTGAGTTTTGCTTTCATGTACTGTGAAGCTAATGGCAGCCCAGGCATCATCCTGAGACCCACCCGGCCATCTAACTCCAGGAATTTCCTTATCTCCTTTCTGTGCATTCTTCCTCAAAAGAAAACCTGCCTTCACAAATCCCTTCCTCCTTTCAAGACTCCACATTAATTATGATCTCCTCTCTGACACAGGTTCTTCTTCACCCTGGTCTTCACTTCATCCCCATAGTTTAACTGTGAAAGCAGGGCAGGGTCAGTGCGACCAGGTGATGCCATGGTTACATCCAATCTGTATCTGTCACATTAGAATAATCTGGTGTATACTAAGGGGTAGATTTGATTTCCCTTCCAATGTGTTATTTACAATCTGGCAGAGTTCAGGACAAATGTAGGAACTGATCCTGCAATTTGATCAGCCCCAGCAGACCCAATGAAGTCAGTGGAGTCTGCACGGATGGATCGGATTCCAGTATTGAAGATTATTCTTGTAAACTGTTTCACATGCAAACCTCACAAAATCTGTAGTCACAGAATGACTAAATAAACAAGGCAACCGACATCTGTAGTTGGCATTTTTACTTCATATGAGTGTCACAGCATTGGCTGAATTAATCTATTTTTATTAAGTGGCAGAGAAAAGATCCTAGAGAGAGAATAAAATAGAAGAAATGAAACTAGTAACAGAGAGAAACTTTTAAAAGATAAGCTTGGGAAAACACACCTGTTGCTTTGAAGTGCATAAAACTAGGTCCTAGAAGACAGAACTCTCTTTTTATCACTTTCAAATGAGAGCCCTGATTCTGCAGGGAGCTCTGGGCAGGCAGATCCAAGAATCAATGTAGTGTCCTTCAGTGTCTCAATTTTTTATTCCAGGTCAGAAATTCCCAGTAAAATGAACAAAAGTATTTTCCCCCCTTTTTTTTTAAAAATCAGAATTATGAAGCTTCATAATTCCTACAAGAAACTCATGCAGTAAAAGCCCTTTGGCTTTTGATAAAAATGTGACCACTGAATTTAGCCCAGAGTCAGTTCTCTCCTAGCTATTATTAGGAATTAGAGTTCAGTAGGAGGAAGAAGGAGTTTGATTAGAACCCTCTGCCCTCTGATTGTTCAGCTATTAGCCTTATTTCCATTGTCATCATCCTGTTTTTCCTATGCTATCTGCCAGCCAGCAAAGCTGGAGAAGTCAAAGTGCAAGCCAGCCAAAAACCCAGGACAGAATAAAAAAGATATCTTTAGTCTTTTGTCATAAAGGCCTTGAGAAACGAATGAGATTTTTTTGCTTCCTCTTAAAGGTAATTTTCAGAGGTATATGCTACAGACATTTGAGCAGAAACTGAGTATTAATTGCTATAAAACTGCTCCTGGTACATTTTTTGAGGAGGAGGAGGAGTTTCTCACCCCAGCAATGCCTGGATTTTGCAGCATGTTGCAGAGAGGAGGAAAATACCAATTAGAGTAATAGAGAGAGCAGGGCTTGGAGCACAGAGATAAACATCTGGAAGGCTCCTTGGGGCAATTGCATTTGAAGACTTAAAAATAGGAAGGATTAATTTAACTGAGATTCTGAACTGGAACTGAAACTGGTGTTGTTTGCTGGTGGAATCGCATAATTGCACTTCTTCCTATTAACAGTGGCAGTTTGCATTCAGAGGAGTTTGGGAAGCTGGACTTTTAAGAACAAAGGAGAACTGACAATAGTGTGGGAAGCGAGATGAGAGCATGAATTAACATTTCCACAGTGCTGAAGTCAAAGCCAAGTGTGGCATCTGACTACCTTTATTTAGGTAGTCCTTTATTCTCAATATTTAACAATGAATATTAATTGTATTTAATACGGGTGGGTGTGTTATCTGAATAGGAGATGTTCAGCTGGTGCTGACAGCACAGCTTAGAGCAGGCTGCACTGATTCAGCACACTCTGCTTTCTGGGCAATCCCTCCTATGGCCACTGCAACGGGAGTGAAGTGGCCTTTCTCTCAGGCTACATTTTGGTTGAGCTTGGGTTTGAACAACAAAAACCCATTTGATTCTATTGAGAAAACTTGGCGGGGGGTGTAGGGGGAAGATATTTGGAGCAGTTTTAGATATATTGAATTTCAAACACTTCTGATGCATGGTGTGGTCAGTAGTAGAAGGGCATGGGAAGGAAAGAGAATTGTCACTTTTATTTTTCTCATTTGCTATGCACAGAAAACTCTGGAATTGACGATTTTTCAGTACAAATCACTTCTTAGTCTGGGATCTTTAGGACAAGATACTTTTCAATAACTTTTTGGCTTGATCCTGCAGTTGCTGCATTAAACAAAAAGCAGTACTCCTATGATTCCTATACTCTTTCTGCAAGCATGTGTATATGTATATACGTGTGTATAAGTATATTTCATGTCCCTCATCATTTCTTCTTGACTGTGCCTGGCAAAGGAAGTCCCCACTGAAGCACCGCTGCTTTGCCAGTGGTTCAGGCTGTTGCCTGGAGTGTTATTGATGTGTAGGAACCTGCTTGGACACTTGATTTCCCTGGCTGCTCTGGGGGTACTCCAGTGTTCTGGCAGACTGGTGGTGCTCATTATACTTCTTTCCTCAATGCTCAGGGTGCATTGATACTTCAAAAAGGTTTTCTTTAATAGCTTAACAATCAGAATCTTCTACAAAAGCCTTAATTCTGCAGGCTCAGTGGCACAGCTTTTTCATGTTTCTGTCCATAGGCCCAATAAACTCTCACCATCAAACTGGATGCTTCTGCAAAGGGTTAACTCATGGAGTCATCTGAATGCTCGGGTCACAGCAAGGGACAGGGATTCTTATTTATTAAAGGATTTTATGCTTCTGAGTAGCTTCAAGGATATCAGTCTCAGGGGTCCTCCACAGCAGAAGCTGAAGGAGCAAAAGCCATCTTTCAGCATAGCCCAAGCCCCAGAAGGCTGGAATATTTAACGTTCTTGTCAGGAGTTTTCTATCAAAGGCACATCTTTTGCCTCTGCCCTTCGATCAGAACGAGGAGAAGATTGCTGAGTGATCATCAGCTGGGTTTCAAACTTGGGAAGACCTACAGCTGCAAGTGAAGAAGAACTGGTGCTTTCATTTGATGATTCCTAGGTGATTTAGCACATCCTGATACAAAGTTGAGACACTGACCTTCCCCAGTACATGTGGGAAGCAATACATCCAAGTAGCCTGGCTCCTTGATGTAAAAATGCCAACAACTTTTACCTGAACTGAACTACTCCAAGGCAGACTCCTAAGACTTTGTTGTGAGTTCATATGGCAATGGCTATTTTTGAAACCTACAAAAAGCTCTATTCTAGGGTCTTTATGAGGGTCTGCTATTGCTGACTTCCTTGAATCCAATCATTGCCTGGTTTCTTAGACTTTTTTGCTTGACCTCAAGTGAGTTTCATGCATCAGTCATTTCTTTATCATCTTTTAGATATTAAATGATAGAGTGCTGCAGAGAACTCATCTGAGAGTCCCTGCAAACAGGAGACTTGAGATATTTTGCCATTTTTACCCTGAATCTTATAATGAAGCCCTGTTGTAAATTTTTGTTAGCAACCAGATGTAAAGTTGTAAAGGCCACTGCAGGTGAGCTATGTGGACTTTCTTCATGCCTCTACAAAACCATTATGCTTTATATTTGGTCTACAGCAAGAAATCCTATTTTAGTCATCCTGTGCTGTGGAAATAGTTTCTGATATTATAGAAATCAAGCTGTTCAAGCCAGTAGAAACTTCATCTGTTTCAGGATAACATTCCTTAGCTCTGAGTTGCTTTTGCTGCAGCTTTGCATACATCTTTCAGAGAATGCAATGCCATGATGGAAATTTCTCTGAGTTACCACATATTTTGTTTCAAGTATGACTTGGCTTCTGTATCCATCTCCTTCTCCCAGCAATTCCATCCTGACATGGTTTTCTCATAGTTGTAGGTTCTTTTTTGTCCCCTCCTGATGCTCCAGGGATAAGAGTCCAGATAGGCCTCTGGAGAAGACAGCCATTCAGTAGATCTGAGTTTCCTGAAGAGACTCTTCACTCCTGTCCTTTAACAACAGGAGAGTCTGATAAAATACTGATTTTGTAACTTCTGTATTGTTCTGTCAGACTTCCTTCCCACTCTCATCCTCTTTTATTTTTTGCCCTCTGATAAAACATTGACTTCTGCTCAAACTGGGAGCTGCATGGAGCAGCTGATCCAGTTATGGAGACCACCAGTTTGTGCTCGGCACTTGTACCCAGGCACCGTGGTATGGACCCAAACCTCTGTGGGTTATAAAGTCTTGTGTATATCTCATTCTGAGAAGTCAAGATATAGAACTGAGAATCTTCACTGAAATGAGGATCTAAATGTTCTCCTCCAGCAGTAACCTTTTTTTAAAGAAGCTGATATTCCACAGCAATACTGTTTGGGTGTTGCTAGTAAAATATAAGATCTCACGATGCATTCGCAGCACTAACACTTAACCAGAATTAGAGAACAAACAAACAACTAGGAAAAAGCATGCCTACATTAATGCAGAAATGGGTTATTCTATGAAATATTTCAGATTTACACAGGTACAAAATTAAAAAGAGCTATAATTTGTTCTGGGAATTTAAGTAAGGGTAAGAGAAGAGAAAGAATATTTTCAAAAACTTTAGACTGAATATATGAAAAATGCCATATTAGTACTAGGTACTAAACCATGGACATACCTTTCCAGGAAAAAGGTGGAAGCCAGTGCCTTAAGGGTTTTAAAATAGTAGGAAGCAATCCTTCATTAGCAGATAGGATGGATGGAAGAACAGGTTACACAGACACTCAGGGCCTGAGGAAGGCAGAAAACGCCTCATCCAGCACAGGTACGGCAGGAAGAGGATGAGCCATGACACCCTCGGGCTCACACGGCTTTCCAAAGGGGATATTCCTGTGCATAACTTCACACATGGCCATTTGCAGACCTGCAAATCTAGTGCAATTGATGTCTTCCTCTCTATATCCTATAATTTGAGACCTGAAGATTACTTATAGTAGAGGGGGTGCTGTCTAAATATGAGAGTAACTTGATGTTTAAATGGGCTGTTTTTTAAAGATTCTTCCAACTTGCGACTGATCATCTCTCAGTCCAATAGCTTGGCGCTGGTTTCAAGGGAGTAGGATACTTTCTCCAGTCCAATGTCCTCATTTCCTGTGTGTCTGAACAATAATTCATAGCAGTGTCACACAGTCCCTGAAATATTATGTTGCCAAGGTCAGTATGTTTAAAGATGTCACCACTGTTACTCACCTCTCCCATCCTCTTGCCAGGTGTCGCTGCCCTCGGAACAAGGACAACTTTTTGTGAATCAGCACTGGGGCTGCTGCAATTCTGTATTAAGGCCAACCCAGGCTGGAATTATTTTCCTTCAGTATATTGGGCTGACAGTGGCAATCTAGGACCTGATTCCCCAGAGGATCAGATGTCTCTGCCCTGGGGAGGACCAAGGCTGAAGATGGTGTAACCTCAGACTGCTGATTTAATCTGCTGGCCCAAGCATGCTAGAGCCTGGTTCAGCATCAGATAGTGGCAGTGATGGAGAGGTTCTGGGCAATGTGACAGGGACTAGAGGCCAGGTAGATTATTGGTTTGATTTTGCTGGTTGTGGAGATCTTGTACATAGTGATAAGCCATTTTTGAATACTGCCAGGCAAAAGCTTGAGGACTGGCTATCTGGAAATCCATGGGACATTCTCAATCTTCTGCCCCAATGGAGGAGACGGAAGAGTGAAGTAGATACACACAGCAGCAGGACAGCAGGGAAACGTGGAGGAGTCACAGCTGGAAGGACTCTAGGTGACTCTTGAGTCAAGAGTCTAGGAGACTCTTGAGTCTTGCCCAGCACGATTTTGGGAATCGGTGGCTGAGCAGGGGGAGCTACATCTTAGTGTGGAGGTGGGAGGAGGCAGGAGTGGAAACCCAGGCCTGAGGGGAAGAGGATTCCCAAGGGTAGGCTGAAGTCCTGGTGTGGATGGGCTCCTGAGAGCAGGGGAGCCCAGGCAGGTGCCCAGGTGCTGTGCCAGGGTGCAGCTCCAGGAGGGATCTGTCCGTTTGTCATGTCCCCCTCCGGCCACTGGGCAGCGCGTGCCCGCCCTTGGTTCTCTGCCTCTGGTGGGTCTGGGCACTGCCAGGGAGCTGCAGTTCCACAGGGAGACCTGTGCAAACACTTGTGCTTTGTGCAATGTCCATGCTCCCACAGTCACCGTCTCTTCTTTCTCTGTTACATAAAATTCGAGCTCGTTACTTTTCCTTCCCTGTTATTTTAGTTAAAAATCACTTTTTTGGTTAAAAAACAAACAAACAA
>VYZQ01003989.1:0-16281 GCA_013400655.1 Mystacornis crossleyi
AGCCATTTGATGGCATCCTTGGCAGCGACAGCCCATAATTCTTCATTGCATGTGTGTCTGTCTGCTGTTTAAAATTTAAATTAAAGCAAGGCTTGTGGTTGAGGCTCTAGGGCACAAAAAGGAGAGGAAGGCATCAGTCCTTAAAGTAACAGTGTTGCTATTAGCCTGTCAGCCGAAGACACAGAAAAATCCTGCAAAACTGTACCACCCTCATGAGAACTGGATTCAAACTCTGGCCCAGTCCAACCTGGCCTTGGACACTTGTAGGGATGGGGCAGCCACAGCTTCTCCGGGCAACCTGTGCCAGGGCCTCACCACCTCCACAAGGAAGGATTTCCCCCCCAATATCAGATTTAAACCCACTCTTTTTTCATTTTGATGAAATGCAGCGAAACTCATGAATGGCATCTTACACACTGCTCAGTTTGGTGGTGTGACTCTCTGGTCTTCCAAAGCCACCGTGGAAACTTTATGGTGCAAACAAGGATGGAAGCTGTAGACCTTTGGACCATCTCCTGCTGCCCCTCCTGTTCTCTCTTGGCTTGGTTATATGGAGGCTTCTGGAGAAGAACCCTGGATTAATATTCTCAGGATAAAAATGAGTAGGAGGCCTGGCAAGCAAGTTTTCCCTCTCCCCATGATTCATGAGGAAGTCAGACAAGGAATGTCTCCATCAGGAGACAAATGGGCTAGGTTTAATGGCATCTGTGATGGGGACATATTTCTTTAGGAACTGCCAGTGAGTTACTGGAACAGTCTCAGTACAGAACAAGAGTGACTTCTAGCGCAGTCCAGGGATATGACAAGAGTTTTTGCTTGGCATTATCCCTGTATGTGTTTGAGCTCATCAGCCTGTGCTGCCTCATGCAAATGAGGCTTGGTCTGAGCTGCAAAGTGCCTGTGAAACTGGCGGGGATGTGGCTGCTTTGATGGAAGCAAAAGCCTTGTCATGTTCCATCTTACAGACACGGAAAGCCAGGGAATCCAGAGTGAATTCACGGAGAGACAGCACACACATGGCTGCTCGTGGCAGCAAACTGGATTTCCTAACTCAAGAGCTCATTCAGCCCCTGCAAAATTTTCAATTCCAGTGACAGACACCATTACCTTACTGACCAGTGTAAGAGCTGGGAGTGCTGCCCTCTCCCTGCCTGCTATTCCTGAAGGAGGCTGAAGCATCCCCACCTCCATCACCAACCCTCCAGAGCTGCTCTGGCACCACAGGCAGGAACCTTCTGCACAGACCCCTGATCACAAGCTGTCCTCAGAGTCAGGCTGCCCGGCAAGTGACAACCTCCCAGGGAACACCACCTGCAACCTCAGGCTCAACAGTCCTACCCAGGAGGTCATGCTGCATCCAAAAAGGCTGGTTACAACCCAGCTTGCACAACCCAGGACCCTTTGCCATTCCCTAAGAGGGAGCAGGAATATTTGGCCAAGGATGCCATCAAACGGCTGAGTGAAAGGGAACATTTACAAACTAATAAAAGCTGTTCTTAAGGGGATTATTAATGCAAGGCCTTGGANCCATTCTTACGTTCTTCTTAAATGTAGAAGAGTTTCTGCTTTCTCCTCTTTTTGGTTCACACTGAATTCGCTTTGCCATTTTTGAGCCTGACTTAAAGCAATTCACGCACAGCCTGGGCAAACTAATCTGGCCCTGCCCAAGCTGAGATCTGCAGATATCCCACTGCTGGTACCAGACAGGACTGCTACCAGCTCACCAGGAATCCCTGTCTGACTTCCCCCACATATTCCTGGGGGAAGTCAGACAGCTGACAGCACCCTGCTTGGTCTAAAACTTTAAGAATCACAGCCCCACTATTCCCATCACCCCCTTTCAGAGTGTCTTTCTCTCTGCCTGCATTTTTATAGCTTTACACTATCCTCAACTTATGGCAAGTAGAACCAAGCCCTTTTCCCACTTCTGCTCAGTGTTTTAGATAAAATAGTAGACAGGAACAGAAAAGGATAAAACAAGAGTATCAGAGGATGGGGGGGAAAAACGAAATGGTTAAGACAGTTCCTACTTGGTGCAGCCTTCGTGCAAACATGATGTCAGCTTGAAAGTACTGGCAAGCAAAACCAAGAGGGATGTATGTCATCTGAGCAGCGTATATTCCCTGGGAAAGGGAACACAGAATTGCCTACAACTGCACGTGGCTGTGCTGTTTGTACGGGATCAAATTCTTCCTTCTGCACGTAGCAGCCATCCAGGAATCACAGCCCACGACGTCACGCAGGAGGCACAGTGCCAAATGTCCTCCTTGTGGCTGTTCTTCCAACAGACAGAGACACCAAAACAACTGCAATCAACTGGACTCAAAATATCATGTGCAGCCACCGCAGGTGAAGCCCTGGGTGCACGGGTGTCACAGAACCCCAGAATGGTTTGGGAGGGAAGGGACCTCAAAGCCCATCTTGTTCCACCCCCTGCCATGGGCAGGGACACCTTCCACTATCCCAGGTTGCTCCAAGCCCCGTCCAACCTGACCTTGGACACTTCCAGGAATGGGGCAGCCACAGCTGCTCTGGGCAACCTGTGCCAGGGCCTCACCACCCTCACAGGGAAGAATTTCTTCCCAGTATCTGATCTAAACATTCTCTCTCTGAGTTTTAAACCATTCCCTCTTTTTCTATCACTCCATGCCTTTCAAAAATTCTCTCCATCTTCCAGCATCACCCAGCTGATCAGAATGACTGAATGTATCTTTGAACTTCAGGTTCTCCCTATTGCAAATATACCTTGACACATCTTCTCGCTTCATAGAAGTTCTTTGAACAATAGTTGGTTTGAATGCAGGGAAGAGACACGTTTTTAGGGGCATAAGTTATTTAGGAATATTTTACTGGAGCACTGGAGCAAATAAAGACCTCGTTGAAAATGAAAATATTCATAGGAAAGAGTGACTCCATTTGAGTTTTAAGTTTCAAATTTCACGAAATGTTTTGCTGTAACATTTTTCAAGGGAAAAGTTCCAAGTTTAGAACCTGAAGTGGTTTTATTTAAAACAATGTTTCTTTCTTCTACGAATTTTCTTTTCCAAGCTCAGCTGTTGAAACTGAACTGAAATATATTTTTTGTGTCCTCAACAGGTCCAATAAAATTCTTCTCTCTTTTTGTTTTCAGAGGTGTGATTTTCACCCCCTCAGATTCCAAACAGAAAAAGTGACAGTTCATCTTTTTTTCATTCTTGTTTAAAAAACTCTTCCCCACCCTAACACAGTGAAGAGAAAAAAAAAGCTAAAATTTGTGCCTCTTTCTCCCAGATTTAAAAAACCCAAAGAACAACAGAGTGCTTCAGGCTAATTCAAGAGCATGATCTTTTCTGGAGCAGTGGAGCACATTCAGCTTGGGAAGCAGAGATTTAAGGCTAATAAGCAGCTGGTTTGGTTTACAGAAATGCTGCAGGCATTCCCCCGTGGCACCCATTCTTCATTTCCGAGGAAACCTCCAGCAATCACTGGAAGACAGTCTCAAAACTTTCCCTGCAGTGGGGGTAAGAAGTGGCTTTAATCCCACACCCAACATAAGAACTCGGTGTATGTTCCAGGTTGCTGCCAAGGTCCTGACTCTTTTTCCTGCATCTTTAGTCCCTGGGAAAAACTACTTTTTTACAGATTTCTAATCTGTACATAATGTTCAGCTTCATCCCTTGCAGTTTATGGACTTGAACACAAAGGCAATTTTCACTGCCACTGGAAGGAGTGAATCCCTTCCCCTCATTCCCTGGAAAAGGAAAAACAGTGTCTGCCAAGGCAGAGACTCCAGCCAAACCTTCTTTTCATATAACACAAGGGAAAAGCACCTCTAGCTCCCTTGCAGTGATGAGATCAAGTCTTTGGAGACATGGGGTTTATTTCTAGATCTGACACAGATACCTGGTGTGAACCTGCAGATTCTTGAAGACATCTCTCTGGCTGAACCAACTCTTTAAAGTCTTATCATATTAGATAAAGCTGTGAGGATGACGCCTTAGGTTTTAACTTTTNAAGCAAAACGCTTAAGAAAAAGTCAGAACCACATCCTGAAATTCTACGCAGCCCAGTTGTGAACAAAAAAGGCATCTTGAGTCTTTGTTGTCTAATGCCAAATTTTTTTCCAAAACAAATATTCCCAATCCTTAGTGCCAGCCTAACTTGAGAGTGGTTTATCACTGAGTTAGGGAGAAGCTGCCTCCCACCCCAGCCAAGATTCAGCCCAGCTGATGGGAGGCACTGAGCTCCACTCCCAGCCTGCCCAAGATCCTTAGGTGGGTAATGAAGACACAGACAATGTTGTAAAGCAGCTCAGATGTTGATAGAGCTGAGTCACCCCCTCTCTGTAACCTGAACACCCCAGACATGACTATAAAGAGGGTAATAATCACCAATTTGGGGGACAAGGCCAACTTTTCATCCATCAGTCACTATCCAGGCTGTGACCTCACTGGGGGTTTAGTCCCTGCTGTGTTTTTTTAAGACCTGAATAGTACAAATGAAAGCTGCCTCAATGCCTGGAGCCTCAACCAGCGCCAATGGCAGCTAAATTTTCCACGGAAAGCTTTAGCTGGAGGAAGGGGAGCAGGGTGGAGCTAAGAATATCAGTTACACAGTGACAAACTCCTGCCTGGCATTTCCTCCTCAAACCATGAGCCAGCTGCAGCCACTCCTGCCAACGTTCAGCGTCCTCAAGCAGCTCAAGGGGCTCTGTTCATATTGAAATACTTATTTCAGGGAGCAGATCCAGCCCTGGGAATCTCTTTGAGGACAAGATAAACCTAGTGGGATTTGGCCACTGAAAGCCTATCCATTTCATTGGGTATGCAAACACCAACTCAAGAGTATGGGATAAATACCCCTGCAGTACTTCTAGGAAGATAAACAGGCAAGAGACCATCCTTATTTCATGGATATGGGAAAAGAAAGAAGAGGAGAACACCACACTTCCTACCCCAACATATGGTAGAAAGGCCAACCAATACCTGTACCTTCATGATTAGTGTTCCAGCAATAGGGTGGTTTGCTTTCATCACTCCTCATCAGCAAGAAAATCGCTATCTTCTGCTTTTCAGGCACTGCTAATATCCCAAGATCACAAAAGCTCTGGATGTTGCCTGACACTCCCACCCAGGTCCTTCAAATCGACCCATTTTAGAGTGTCCTGCACCAGCCAGCACATGCTTTTAGGTGCTTAGCACACGCCTTTAGGTGCTTAAAACAGCCCACACTGCAGGAAATCCCTGCCACTAGATAAAGACCCAGAGAAAGTATCCTCCTTGGCTTACTATCAAATACACCTCCCATGAAAAACAAGCAGAGTCCCTCCGGAAGCTCTCACAGCTGAGAAGGCTTCTCAAGGCACCCACTTAGAAACCGAGACTGCTTCTTGTCCAGCTGCAAGATATTCCTATGGCAGAGGGACTGGTAAATCCATCCTCTTTCTGCTGTCACCCGTGTTGGTGATGGCAGTGACAGCAGGAACCGGGGAGAACAGCAGTCACTGGATGCAGGCACGCACGTTTACTGCTTCAGGTCAGCTCTCTGTCTTTTCAGAGAAGCCCTGGATTCTATCATCTCCCTTTTGCACAGCAGCCTGCAGGACAGATGGAAAAGATTCTGGAGTAAAGGTGGGATCTGGTGTGAATAAGGGTGGAAGTATTTTGGCTGGGAATTTGTGGGTATGCAAAGGCGTGGGAGTTGTGATTCATGAAATGCTACCCTCTTCCAGCAGCTCCCCACCTTGCAAGAAGCCAGTTGTTGGTGCTGGGAAGCGGGGACTCAGTGGCCAGGCATTTGGCAGGAATGTTTCTGGAGCAGGCTCCACGGCTGGAGCTGCGTGTCAGCCAGAGCATCTCCTCAGAGCAGCTCTGATGGAGCATCACCAGAAACAAAACAACATTTCCTAAAACTACTGCAGGGGAAGATAGAAAATTCATCCAGCCCTTGATCCAAGAGGGCGTAAAATGTACAAGGATCATATTTTCTCTCCAGTTCCAAAAAAAATCCCCACTATGGATATGCTGAATGGTCCCAAGGAGCAAATTCAGCAGGAGCTGTGCCTGAGGAATCACAACCACTAAAAAACTGGAGTGCAAACTGAGCTGCAGCAGCACAGGATTTCTCTGTCCCTGGCATCAGGGGCTCTTGTACCTGTACATGCCCTCAGTCTAACACTGGGAATGATCTTTTCCAGCACACTGGTGCTTGTCCTGACCTTGGTTCCCCTGCTAGGGAATGCATAAGGAAGGAAGATGCTCCATGTGCTCCATGTAGAGCCTAGATTTTAACCCATCTGCCTCAAATCCAGCCCAGGTACTTCCCTCTCACACAGACAACCTGAGAATGAGCACATCAAAACTTTAATCAGACTCGCAGCAATATCCAACACCACGGAAATGTTTAAAAATGGCACAGGGAACAAACCAATAACACTTCGTACAATCAATGCTGCCAACTTTTGGATTACCCAATATCTTGTTGAAAATGCTGCTCTGGGAGTAGTTTTGTGAGAAAAAGCACTTCAGCAGCTACAGTTCAGGAGAAGGCCTGGGGAATAGGAATTAACAAGCCCTAAAAGATTTAGAAACAGAAGATGTGGAAAAAAGGAATTTTGATTTTATTTTTCAGTCTTTGAGATTCTGACTTACTGTTTCTAAACCACTAGGGACCAACAATACTTACTTAAGACCTTGTTAGAAAAGTATCAAAGGCACTGTCAAAAGTATGAGGGAGTCAGCTTGAATTGCCCCTAAGGGGAAACTTCAGGACTAGGAAGAAAAAAAATAAGTTTCTTTACTAACTAAGGGAGTTAACCCATTAAGCATCAATAACTTTGCAGAGCAGAACATGAAGCAGTGAAACCAAGCAGTTTGGATTGTGAATATGAACTACTGAGCCTGATCCGAGATGCAGTCAGATCTCAAAGTCTAGAAAAACACAGACAAATCCTAAGTGAAAAGTTCTTGCCTGCCTATGGAAGGAAATACATATCTGCTGCTTTATAAAGAAACAAGATCCCTGCAGAACTGGAGTTCACATCCATGCACAAACACCAGTTCTCCATTCTCCTGAGCCACTGGCAAAGGGACGAACCTTCCATGCTCAAATTAACATTTCCACTCTTCCAGTCCAGCACGCAAGCGGGAAGGCCGTGGACTCACGGTCAAAACCAGAACCCACAGATTCACCTGTGAAAATTACAGCTCCTGCCACCATGAAATTATCTGGGAACCAACTGATCTTTGGCATTCCATTCTCCACTCTCTCCTGAGTCATGCAGGGCTGCTGTGGAGGCAATCTTCCTTCCTAGTACTCTGGGAATATAAGCACAAAAGCAAGCCCAGCTGTCCTGAACACAGGGCACTGCTCTCAGCCAAATTATTATTAATGCAAGTGTGCTGAGAAACCACAGGCCTTTGTGGGGATGGATTCATGGGAGGGCAGATGCTGGAGGAAACATTCAACTCTGTGATGTGGGAAGAGCAACAAAAATGTCCTAAGAGCAGGAAAGATCAAACAGGAGTAAAAGTACTCATTCACGGCTTCTCTCTTTTGCCTCCACTTGTATTGAGCTGAAAAAAAAAATGATCTCAGAAAAAGAACTTTTTCTTTCCTCCCAACCACTAACAAAAGAGTTTGCTGAATAATAAAGTATTTATGCATAAAACGGAGTTAAAATACCATTATGACCATCGATGGCACAAATGCAGCAGATGGAACTTGAGGCCGATTGAGAGAGGAGAGAGGGGATGGAGGTGGAGCCCTCCCTTCTCTTCCCCTTGTGATGAGGAAGTCTGTGTAACATGGGAGACCTCCAGAAAGCAAACTCCTCCTCAACCTGAAATAAAACTAAACTTCTGATTGGTTTTTGTGCGCCTTAGAAGGGCTGCTCACACATCTGAGATGCTGATCTGGGCCTCTTTCTACAGCTTCTGGTCGTAGACAATATAAAAAGCTAAAGATAGCCATCAAAACAAGATTTGGAAGTTCTCTGGATTATATTTAACAAACAGGATAAAGAAAACAGTGCTTTACTGAATCACAGGCTTTGTTTTTAGCTGAATATGTGCCCAAAATGGCTAAGTGATCCCTTTTAGCTGTTATGGGAAGAATTTAGTTTAGTTCAGTCAACACACAAAACTTCACCAGTCACCACTACCTGCTCCTCATGACTGTGAGCAAACCTGCTGGTCAGAATCCAGTTCACAGTTTATTGGTCCAGAACAGGAATAGGAATAGAAGCATTAAATAAATGTCTTTGCCCTGCCCTGTTCCCTCTGCTGTTGCTGCAGCACAGAAAAGTTCCGAGAAGCTTGTCAGTGAATTCATCACAGTATCCATGAAATTGCTAGGACATGGCAGCATGCCCTGGCAATCAGCTTCGGGGGGTAGAAGGTTTTATTCCTCTCTCCTCTGAAGCCACTGGGTAGATGACTCACAGTAGACTGGTGTTGCAAGGTTCCCAGTTTCTCTTCAGATGGAGGTGTGGAGTTTCCCACTGCTCCAGAAGCAAAGCAGCCAGAGCCAAACACCACACACTAATGGATTTTTCCACGTGCTGAGACCCAAGAGCTTGAAGGAGCTCCTAGAAATAGAAAGCTTCCTTACCTGCCTTGGAAAACTTTGCTTGGTTTGCTCTACAGCACAGTCCTGCCCATGTTTGTGAGGACGCCTGAGGTCGTGAGTGAAAAACGTCCTTGCCCGTTTCTGCTCAATTCTGTGAGGAAGGAAACAGTGTTTAAAGCAGATTTGTAACCAGAGTGTCCTAAGATCCCTGTGACAATCCAGGGCAGAGTCCCTTCCCATGGAGTAAGGAGGGCAGAACATATTCAGGACATGAAGAGCCTGACCAAAGGATTGCCACACTCAGGGGCTGCAGAATCTCTCTCTCCAAATTAGTGCCTCATGTTGCAACCTCTAAGCAGTAGCAGATGTTGGCAGTGTGCTCCAGACCTTTGTTTCCCAGATTCCCAGATAACTGCTGCTTTTGTGCAAGCCCTTCTCTAGCAATAACAATAATTAAGTGCCATTTATATAAGGTCTTTCATTCAGCAGTCCCAAAGCGCTCAATAAATTTAACAAACCATTAATACTCAACAGATGTATTGCTTTGCAATTTTAAAAAGGCTGCATTCTTCTCCAGGATCCTCTACATTCCCACAAATGGCAGGTACCCTAATTACCATAATTACCATAATCATCTATCAGTTTGCAGAGAAGCAGAATTAGGGGATGCCAAAGGCCACAGTACATTCTGCTAATAATGAAAGGATTTAAGCAGAGTTCCTGGCCTTTAACTTTGTTCCCACTGTGAGCAGGAAACCACCCTGCCTCCAGAAATTCACATGCACTGATAACTTCATCTAGCCAGAACACTGAACTGAAAGGCAAGGATGCATTCTCAGAGCACATGAAAAACCCACTGGTTAAAGAAAGCCCAGTCCAATCCAAGCAACAAGAATTTTTTCACTAGGATGCCTTAAGCTCACTAAAATTGAATTTAGTGGCCCAAGCAGGACATTGAGAGAGACGCAGTAGTCACCAAGTAACTGTAACCTTGCTTATACATCCCTCTGGATTCCCCCTAAAAAAATTAATCATGGAAGGTATCGCTGGAAAGGACGTGTCTTGCCACAGTACAACAGTGCCATCTCTTTACACCACCTAGATTAGACACTCAACCAGACACACAACTTCAGCCTTCCTGTACCTGAAGGAACCTACAGGAAAGATGGAGAGAGACTATTTCCAAGGGCCTTGGGTGACAGGACAAAGGGGAATGGTTTCAACATGACAGAGGGCAGGTTACACTCTGCCAACAACTGACCTGCCTCCACCAGCAAAACCACAGGAGCTGAACATCCAAGCCTGGGCTGCACAGAAAACAAGGAACAGGTTTTGGCTAAGGCACAGCTCACGCAATTATCAGCTGTGAGAGTGTGGACAAGAAGCAGTGATTCCTTGAGCTGTGCCTGAGTCTCAGTGTAAAGCCAAATACTTCTTTTTCCTTCTTAATCATAGAATATCCTGAGCTGGAAAGGACCCACAAGGATCATTGATCCAACTCCAGACTTCTTGACAGAGTCTGTTTACCTTCTACACTTACTGCGCTGCTGCTACCAAAGGCAGTTCAAGATCTGTCGCATAATTTGAATTATATTGTGTTTGTTCCTATTTTAGGCAACATAAACAGGCATTTGCAGAAATCTCAGATAGTTTGAGACCATGGCTCAATAGTCACAGCAATATAAACTGAAACTTAGCTGTGTATCTTGGTTCCTAGTTGCAATAATTAGAGGTTCAAGGGGGGTTTTGCCTAAATTTAATCTACTTATAAAGAAGACTGCACAAGGTCTAAAACCACATCACAATCACTTTGTAACTCATTATGCAGTAAAATCCAGTATTTAACTGTTGCACCTCATGCTGGACATAGTGAGAATATTCCCACCCTCTCCAAAGCTTCCTTGCCTCTGATTATCAGATCTACTTCTCCTGCTGGTCTCTCACGCTCTGCACTTGAAACAGGAATTAGAGGTGGGAACCACAGCTATGGGAAGGGCTTCTTTCTCTGTTTTCTACCAAGCATACCTCGGATAACTGATCAGCAACCAGCTGACAGCACAACCCAAGGGAGACATGGCCAAGCTCTTCTCAGCTAAATTAAAGTAACAGCAAATAAATAATCTGGATTGTATTTAGAAAGTCACAAGACCAATGCTTGGCCCTGGCTAGGGGTGAGGAGAAGGCCCATCCAAGGTGACACCCAATTCTTTTCAGCTGAAATAAATTTAATTCCTACCAAGAGGAGCCAGGCTTCACAAGCTCTAACAGGGAAAGCGTTCACTGGACAGAGACTGTGCGAGTGCATAATAGTGACTAGACTGGGGCCCGTTTTTTTCATCATGCAGAAATGTAACAGCTTTTTATTCCGTTTTGTGAGTCAGTGTTCCCGATGGAAAGAGCACGCACATCATGGGTTTGGCACCGCACACCACTGCATTTCTACCAGCCCCATCCCGCGATGGATCCGATCCATTTGGTTAACCTCTTCAGGGAGGGGTTTGTGCCAGCGGTGCTCTCCAGGAGCAGGAGGGGGGCAAGGCAGGGATGTGTCAGAGGAAGGATGAATGCCCTCTCCTTGCAGTCCCTGCAGCACAAACCACCCCTGTAAGAAAAACAAATGAGCCCAGAAGGCAGCCGGGAAACTGCTGAGAGAAAGGTCCCTTCCTGGCATGAGTCAAGTTCCAAAACAGTTCAAGGAGCTGTTCTGGCTTGCCATAGGGACAAATTGTCCAGCAGAACCTCTGACAGCTTTTCTCCCCACGGATTCACTCCCCAGTATGCCACTGGGCTGACAGACACAAGGATGCCACAGGTGATCATGCAGGATACAGGAATTTCAACAGGACGTTGCCTGCCATGGCCCTTCAGTGTCACAAACACAGCAAAGTGTTTGAGAGATTCCTGAGCTGCCAGACCCCAAGGGTTTCTCTTTTGGCCAAAAAGAGAGGGCTGCAAAACTGCCAAGGTGCTCACAACCTAATTAAAAAATAAAAAACCAGAATCGAAGGATCCAGCTCTAAACCCAGTCTCAAAGACAAGCCTTTGGTGAGTTAATAAACTTGCCAAGAGATCTCTGAGTGGTTAGTGTCTTATCTTCTTTCTAATTCTAAGCTCCTTCACCAGGATCTTTTGGCTAAATCCATCTCGCCAATCATCTCAGAGGGTCCAGAGTGCTTAGGCACACAAAAACACCACATATCACGTGTGGGGGAAGTGCTCCAAATTATGGGAATTCTTACCATTTCCTTTTCTGCCTCTTTCCCCAATCACACTCACGTTGTGAATACACTACTAAATTTCATAGCTCATCCTCAAAGTCCCAATCTCTTTGCCTTTGTCTGCAACTACTATTACATTGTATGACTTTTAGTTAATTTGGACTGCCTGAACAAGCAATTTGGCAGGCAAAAATACCATATTAAAAGTGTTTTCAGTGCAATAACTTGAATTTCCCAAAATTATTCCTCCTGCTGACTGGTTTTGCTGCTGTAGAGCTGACCACTCACATGTTACACAACACACACTGTGGAGGCAAGGGCTGGTACCAGCTGCACCAACAAACACAGAACACAAACAGCTAAAAACCAAAAAAGTTTCAAACATGAATGTTGAAGCATGCCAAATTCTGATACAAATTCTACAGGGACAAGAAGCTAAGAGTTGTTCCGAGTTTTCCAGCTGCATCTATGATATACAAGAAAAGTTCTCCAGTAACTTTGAATAAGACCTCTTTTGGAGTCAAAACTTTGGGGTTTGAGTCTAGCCTCCCACTGCATGACTGCTGTCCAAGGCAGCTATTACTGGGAAAAGCATCATTTGCCATTGTGAGGGATACAACACAACCAGAAGAAAGTGCTCCTGTGGTGTGCTGTTAAGTTGATCAGACCAGTTATGCTGGTATTTCTGGAGTTCAGCCTCCCCCAGTTAATAATTCTGGTGCCATAAGTGGTAAATGTACTCATTTACTAGAATCTAAGTTCTGTACTAGGTGCCTAGAGACAGCACGAAGCTTGGAGGTAGAGGGGAAAGCAGCACTGCGTTCCCCCTCATGTAAAAGACACTGAAAAACAGAAATAAATTTGAACTTAAGGTTAAACAGGTTCCATATTTGTCTATTTTTCCTTCACCTTCTGCTGTCTCCTATGCTTCAGGCAGTCTTGTTCTCAGTGGCTTCCTAACAGAGCCTGCAAAATTCCTCATCACAGTGGTCCTCGTCCCACTGGCCAGATGTGTTCTCTAGAGGTTGTGCTAGAACTGAGATGGGATCCTTGTCCTCTCTGAAGCCCCTGGAAATTTTTCCATGGGTTTCTGTGGGAGCAGCACTCCATCCATATGCCTTAATTCCTGCCTAGAAGGAATAGGGTTTGGCTTATATCCATACGTAAATCAGGACACGGCCCCTTAACTTGACTGCTTTAATTTTTTTTTATTTTTAAAGGCTTTTAGCTAAGGTTTCCTGACTTATTTATGATAGCCTAGATCCCTGTAAAAGAGTCTGGAGTAAACCCGTGCTTCCAACAGGACACATCCTACAAAAGTCTGGGAACTCTAAACCACAGGAAAAATGACAAGGCTTCAGGATGACTCATCATTGCTATTTTGCAAAGATGTTGGAAGAAACTGAGAAGCAAAGACTTAGTAGTTCCCAGTCTTTTGTAGATTCCCATCTGCTCTGCCTCACTTTCTGAAGGCCTCAACACACACAAAGTGTTGCTCTGTCTGCAGACACATAGCAAGGACTGGGGCCACTCTCAGGCCTCCTCTTCAGACTGTTTCCAAAAGCATGGAGTGACAGGACACAGGGAAGGGCTTCCCACTGACAGAGTGCAGGGTTAGATGGCGTATTGGGAAGAAATCCTTCCCTGTGAGAAGAAGAAGAAGGCCCTGGTACAAGGTTCCCAGAGAAGCTGTGGCTGCCCCATCCCTGGAAGTGTTCCAGGCCAGGTTGGACGGGGCTTGAAGCAACCTGGGATAGTGGAAGGTGTCCCTGCCCATGGCAGGGGGTGGAACAAGATGAGCTTTAAGGTTACTTCCAACCCAAAGCATTCCAGGATTTCTGTGAAATCCTTTCTAAATGGCTTTTTCTTGAGACTCTAAGAACATTTTTGCAAATGCTGGAAAGAGTCACGTTCTAATGAAGAATGCTTCGTTAAAAGCTCTTCAGATACCAAGATACCTTCAGATACCTTCAGATACCAAGAAAGACTTGAAAACTGTATAAGAGCAAGTTACAGTAATAATTTTCTAAAAGGGGAAAGAAGTTCTCCCTCAACTTGACCAGAGTCCCACATCCTTCCCAGCAGTGTCTCATAGGGAGGACATCCCACTCACCCTGGCATGTTATTTTTCCTAATGAAAGTTAAGCAGTGAAGTTGCTTATTTAAAAAAAAAAAAAAAAAAATTGTAACAATTTATGCCCTTCTATGGAAAAAACCCTCATCTATCACTTCTCATGACAAAAAAATGCCAACACTGAAACTTATAATTTCAGAGTCAATACTCCTGCTCATCTTTGCAGGAGATGGAGGAAAAAATCCATGTTATCTGCTACAGGGCCTTGTTTGGAAGTGTTAGCCAGTTCTCCTAACCTCCTCCACACTGTTAAAATCATGGATCTTGACCCAAATCAACTTGCTGTGAAGTCAGAAGACTTGTGACTGACTACAGAGGGAACTGGATGGAACTCTGAAGAGATAAACTGAATGGGAAATGGGTTTGAAAGAGAGACCTCTTGCTCCCAAGGCGAGACAATCTGAGGAAACTACAGAAACACGTTGTTCTTGTTCAAGTTTTTGCTAAGGCCAAAAGATTTAAAACAAACATGGTTCTAAAACAGCAAAGGCAAAGATTTCCATTCCTCCCCCAGACAGTCACAATATCCTACTGACTTTTTGCTATCAGTGCAGAGTATTTCCAGCTTCAGCTAATAGCACAGAAGAAATGAAAACTTGCATTTTGCAGCTTGTCTGGAAATTAAATCCCTGATGCTCTATGTGATTCAGTTATTCACAAGAAAAAAAGTTTCAGACCTCTCAAACATCCTCTTGGCTCTTGCAGTGCATTGAATTATCTTCAGAAAAACTGAAAGACTTCTAAGTTCATGAGAACAAAAAAGGGACCGTTTCCACCAACACAGGGACAATAAAATCTCCAAGTAAATATTAGGGTTCTCTGAAAACAGACGTGAAAGCCATGCAGATTTGACAGCACAAATATTTCCCACATCTCAAGAAAAATAAGTGTTCAACGTGCTAACTCTGGACAAGACAAGCTGCTCTCCAAAGAAGTCCAGAAATACTGAATATCCGTTCTGCTAACATGAATCTCACAAAGAATAATAAAAAATTCTCACAGGACCCTGCCTTCCTATCTGCACAGGAACGGGGAGAATCTGAGCGAATGACCTTTCCCTATGCTAGGGAACCAAGCCTAGGTCTTGTTTCTATAAATTAACTGCATTCCCAGAGCTGCACTTTAATCTCCTGATTCGCTGTTCAGTCTACTCCACAGTATATTTTCATTTCTCATTCGAGCCCAGATCTCCCTCTGCTTCCCCAAATTGGGCATGGTTTTCTTTTAAGTCAGCATCTCATGGTGGAGATGCCCAGGCTGAAGGACAGATGAGGACTCAAAGATCTGCCTGCCCTTAAGATTTTTCATAGGAAAAAAAAGAGGAAGTCAGGTCCTTGTTGCAAACTCATCTCCAGGCAAATACCTGAGTACCTGTTCTCCACTGAGCTACACATAAGTATTGCAAACACGGGCTGCTTGAGGGAACGGGCAGGATTTTGAACAGGACAGATGAAATTCTCTCCTTCCATAGAAGCACACAGACTCTCCTGTTTGTCCTTTTCAGGTTCACAACCTGCACCATGACTTCTCTCCTTTAGCAACATCGAGATGGAAACTATTAACTCTCTACCACCATTAAATTTCTTCTTCTGATTCTAATCTTGCTATCTTGGCTTCTTTACATGATCACTCAGCATGTTGACAGGAAAGGAGGAGTCCAAGAAAGAAGACCAATACTCCCTGACAGCTTGTCCACAGAGATACTTAGCAAGAGAGACTAGTAACAATCCTCTCAGTCCACTCAAAAATCACTGCTTGTGGGACAAAGAGCCACCACAGAACCTTCTCCTACTTGTATATTAAGCAGACCAAAACCAGAGTCTTAACTATAAAACTACTGACTGCAACAATCAAAGAAACCTTTAATCATTACCAGGAGGGGGAAATTGAGTAGGAAATGTACATTCTCATTTCCACAAACACACAGATAAACATCTGCTGAGACTACACTTGGAAACATCCCGTATAAGCGAGTACTTGAGGAAATCAAAGTTCAAGTGGATCTTAGGAACAATAATTTAAGTGATGCAGTGGTGTGTTCACATTATCACCCAAAGATACTTTTCTTCATACTCACTCAGTTACATTAAATCTCTAGCCTGCTTCCACTGGTTCTGATTAGATCTGGTTGTTCCCTTGGCTACTTGGCAAAGCCAAACAAGCACTCACTGATCTCCTCTTCAGATAAATACTCAAACCCCATAGTCTGGGGTTTTGTTTTAAAAGTCAGCTTAGTCATTAATCACTGAACTACACCAAACTTAGTGAGGCTGCAGATCTCACATCTTCAGGTTACCAAAAAACTTCCAACAGAAATAGAGCTGTTCCCCAAGCCTCCCTTCCTTTATCCTGTTGCTTGCCAGGAAAAACATGTAATAGAGA
>VYZQ01003994.1:0-12471 GCA_013400655.1 Mystacornis crossleyi
GAGAACCCCACTGCAACATTAATTCTCTCATGTGTCAGGCTGTATCTGTCTCTGCAAGGCCAGCGTTTTGTTTAGGAAATGTAGATTGGACATGTAAAAAAATACAAGAAAGATATATGTATTTCCTTTAGTTCACTTCTCAGTTTTTGCATTGCCTTTTTTAACTCATGGAATCATGGAGCGCCCTAAAATTGTCCATGGCCTCCTCTGTTCCAATACATTGGTACAATATCTTTCATTGTAATTTGTGCTTTCAAGGGCTAGTTAATATAAAGTGTCTGAGATGTTTAGGGAAAGGAGATGTTTGCTGTAATGCAGCAGTGTGACTAAGAAAAAAGAGCTTCAAAGAGGCTTTATAATGTTCTGGAATTTCCAAGTTAAGAAGAAGCTGTTAAATATTTGGGGGAGGGAATAACTTATTTTCTGCAAATGAGTCTGTCAGTTAATAGAAACAATGTAACACAATTAAAATTAGGTGGTTAATATAGGCAGAGGTTTCCATCTGGCATCTTATTACTAGAAGAAAAACAAGAACAATAAACAATTTCACTAGACTGATGGTTTCTTCCCTTCATTGAATCTCAATACTAAATGTAATTAGGATCTGTGAGCCCCAATGACTAATATAAATTTCTTTCTTCAGCTTTCCTTTGTGCAGACTAATGAAGTAAGTAAAATATCTTTTTTGTCTACTGGAGAAGTATTCTAGACTTCAGCTTCATGTCAGGCATAAATCAAGTCTCACAGTACTTTATAGCCTCAGAATATCCCAAGGAAAGAGAAGTTCTTCATGAATAACACCATTAGTGAATGCCTGGAGGGCAGCCATCTTATTCTCTTAAACCAATGAATAAACTGCAAGTATACAATCAGAGTTTTAATTGATTAATATTTGCACAGAAAAGGAAAACAAAAAGATAGTTATGTTCTTTTTAACAATTGAAAAATATTTTGACTCCAGGCTTTAATTGCTGAGATCTATCACATTTTTGTATCCTGCTGTTTCTCACAAATATTTTGTTCCTAATTTCATGTGTTTGTTTATGTACTCATCACATACTTG
Organism: Mystacornis crossleyi; assembly: GCA_013400655.1. NCBI lineage: Eukaryota > Metazoa > Chordata > Aves > Passeriformes > Timaliidae > Mystacornis > Mystacornis crossleyi. The sequence goes on from VYZQ01003994.1 coordinate 1,064, forward strand.
ATAAAATTAATTTAAAAAAAAAAGTCCTTATGCCAAAGATTGATTTCAAAATCTTTCAGGACATAAAAATATATTGTAGGATTTATGTTTTGTATTTTGGGGTATTTTTTGTGGTACTCCATGAGAAATACTTGTATAATCTGTAACTAAAATTATTCTAAGAACCTGATGAACAAGTTATGATGATTCATGTACTTGCACTCGCTTGTACTTTCTGTTTCAGTATCAAGAGTGTTGGGTGCCAAGCTCTGATCTGGGGACACTTTAGACCACAAACTCTTTCCTGAGATTCTGACTTCCATCAGCCTAGATATATATTTCTACTCATATATATCTGTATTTCTGAGAGCTTTTACCAACTCTATTGTTAAAAAATAAAGTACATAATACTGTAACATGAAAAGCATCCAAACTTTGTGTTCAAGTTGGCACTGGGAAGTTTTCTAGTGCAATAATGTCTATTTTAATTAATTTATTTAAATATCCAGAAAATAGTTATAAATTACCTCATGTCAAGACTCATGTTTCCTGTAACATTTTTTGAAAGAAATGTAAGATTACAGTCAAATGAAATTCTTGCAGTATTGTAATTCTACTTTCTATAACATACTTCCCTATTATTTGATCCACATTACTTGACTTAAGGTATGTTATTATTTACTTTTCCAAAAGAACTCAGACCTATTAATAATTCAGACTTATAAAACACTGAGGAAAAACCCTGAGTTTTTTCTCTTTTTGATTAAGTGAATAACATTATTTTAAGGGACTTATTTTGAAACATGCGTTGGTAAAAATGGTTATAACAGTGTGATCTAAGAGGATGAGAAATTCCATGTTGCAAGATCCAGATCTGGTTTTAAGTAATTTTAAAGCATGATAACTGGTCAAAATTGAAGCCATCTACATTAATCAGGAAAGCTCTAAAAACAAAAAGCATGAAAAAAAGGAATGGAGAGAGACGATAAGTAAAATAAAATTATCCGTCAGCTAACAAAAATTGTTACCTTACATTCCATTTTGTGTTTTTAAATTCACTTGGCTACTAAGGTGAAATGTCTGTTTCGACCTTCCACTACACACTTGACTCCAGAGTCAACTCAGTTCTCTTTATTTTAACTTTTCTCTGGAAGTATTTATTCCACTTTACTGTGTACCATGGTTTTCAAGCAGTTTGTTTGATCATAAATTAGTTTATCAAAAAGTGTTGCATTGGGACTGTAGGGACCATATATGGTCTATTACAGGGGGGACCTGAGGTCACAGTTTCCTGCTCCAGAGGAAGAGTAATCTATAATCTCCAGCTGTAATTACAGTAAACTTGTAGTTGTTACGATGCAATCAGATTAGATGTTCACACCATAGACATTACTATGAACTGGCTTAATTAAAAGTAATGTTTTAAAATGAAGAGTGGAGAAGAATGAAGGTGCCTTCACACAGCACTTCCTAACTTCTGGCTGTTCTACAGTGTGTATCTGCCTTTTTAAGGGAAAGAAATTGATCTCTTTCAAATGCCTATGGAGTATTGGCATGCTGTATTTTTCTCCCCAACTGCTTGCTATAGAACATATAAATTCATCTTTCTCTGAATGCTTAGGCTTATCATTGATATCTGCTGAAAGAGGGACACTTTATATTCCCTAGACTAATAAATTGTGATTTGGAGCAGTTCAGGTTTATTTGTTCCTGGAGAGATTAATCTGGCTAGCCTTGGTCTCCATGCTTCATCAAATACAGCTCTGGAACTTTAGCGCTGCCTCTTACACTTTCTACCAATTATATCCATATGTGCTTTTCCCCCCGTATTTCACTATAAATACATAAAAATAGGAAATTTCACTATTAATACTTGGGAAAAAAAGGAAAGGAGAGTTACTTAGTTTTGAAGAGAACCTAGAGATTTAGCATAGGAAAATTATTTTAAAATCATCTTTTATTACATGGTCCCTCATTGTTTTCCCTCAATTCCCTACACAGTCTGGGCAGATAGTATGAATGACATTTAAAAGACTTTTCCATGCTTCTCATAGAAATCATTTATTTACATGTAAATAACGTCTGAATAAACATAATTCTTCTTAGTAGTTTATTTTCTGTATTTTTAACTGTCTTTTTGAGTGTAGTTTCAACTTAAAACTGAAATTTTGGTTGCTACATGAATTCAGTTGACATGCACATTCATTTTATTTCTACGATACTTAAAACTATTTCTAGTTTAAAATTCAAAATGGACTCAGGAAAGAGGATTGTTTCTAAATCCAGATCAATATACTGCTTTTGGAAGTAATTAAAATGATCCCTTTAACAGATCTTCTATCTTTAAAATAAAATACAGATATTCTTTTTTATGTATTTGCTGAATAAAAATTTAAATCTAAACACTATCAAAGGTGCGTGCTTGTGAAGTTTTTAAATATGTGTGGCAGTGGTAGGATCAAAATGAGTAGCAGTCTTAAGTATTATATAATTATTTCTTTCTCCTTCTGACACTAATATACTTTCAGAAACACATCATTCAAGTTCTTTCCCTGATCTTTAGGACATCCAGCAGTCAAGATTCAAGGATGAATGGGATTCTAATGGATACTCATTCCCATCAAATGGCATGTAAGTACAGTATTTCTTTCATATAGTCTTACTCTGCTTATAATTTTTCTGTTCAGCCCTTTCGTTTCACTGGGAAAACTGAAAAGCTGTAATGTGCAAGATTCTTGGTGATAAAATAATTTGGAGGAGAAAATTCAAAGATATCACAAGATCAAAGTGATAATAGTCAAAGCAGGTGAAACCTGCATTTTTTGCCTAACTTCTGCATAGTAAAAATATATGAATGGAATGTTCTTTGGCAATAAAGAGTTACAGTATCTTGTCAAAGGGGGAGGGTTATAATATTTTGAGATCTATTCCATTCTTTTAGGACCATTACAAAATCATGAGTTTTCTAATATTAGAAAAATCACATAGTGACTTTTTGTTGCCCTTAATATTACTGAAAAGTCCGTTGATACTTTTCAGGCAAAAGTATGCCATGGAAGCTTTTAATTAAATTCTTTAAAAATTGTACTGCATTGATTATTCAACCTTACTTACCCGAGACATGATTATACAAAATAGGATAATCTGTTCCCTGGCTGTAACTCAGATAATAAAGTATCTAATAGGAGTTGCCATGGTAATCAAAGTTAGAAAAGTGCTTTTTCAGACAGGAATTCAGAAATTAAAGGACTTCTGATGTTGTGATTTTTCTGGAGCAGAGGTCTGCTTCCGATGGTTTTAGAAGCTAGTCAGAAAAAGTAATGTAATTCTTAAAAAATTCACTTTTAACGTGTTCTTTACAGAAATACTTCTAAATTTTATGCTAATTACCCCATTCTTAAACTTCTATGTTCCAGTTTTCTTGAGTTTTTCTTGACATAGAGGAATTAAAGACAGAGGTCTAAGACAATTGACTGTGAAAGTACCTAAAATTAGGGCACTTGCAGTTCTTACTCTCTTGCACTGAATTGTGAACAGTGAATTTAGAAATATAAAATTCTGTTTGGACTGATGTTGCAGTGAGGCTGGCAGCTCACTTGCAGCTCCAGTTTTCGCTGCCGGGGCCGGGCGGGGCCGCGCCGCTCCGGGCACGTGCCGCTGCCGCTGTTGCCATGGTAACGGCCGATTCTATCCCGCCGAGCTTCGGCCACGCCTTCCCNTTGTCCGCATATCTCCACCATTATGTTGCAGTGGGGTGGCTGCAACCTTCCCTGGGAGACAGCTTTGGCCCATGGAAGAATCAAGGAGATGATATTTGATAGATGTTTTCAGATTTTATTCCCCCTTGCTGCACATGGCCCGAGCCCGGCAGGGACTCCGACAGCGCCTTGCCCCCAGAACAGGTCTAGAACAACTCCCCCGGAGTCCCGTGGGTACCGCCCTAAGTACAGAACTCTCGCGGGCTACATTCAAAGTGACCAATGGGTGACAGGATTTGGGGTACACATGACCAAGGGAACAGGGAGAGAGAAACCCCGTGCCCCACGCATCCACTCATGCCCACCTCCCCCACGGGGAGCACCTCTTCAGACTGACTGTTGAGCAAGTTCATTAAGAGTGAGGAAAAAGACGATGATTTTAGATTACAGAGATGTTGCAGTAGTTTGTGGATAAATGAGCTGTGGCAGTGTCCATTCTGTAAATTTGTTATGAATGTAGGACAGGAATAATTTCTGAAAGAAAACAAAACCAAACAGGAAGAGTCACATAGAAAACAAAGGACAAATCAGCCAGATGTAACAGTTTTCGATATCATGCCACCTTAGCAAACTTTTTTGAGTCTCAGGGTCTGTAGAAAGTTATAACCCTGAAGGCATGGTATACACTCTTTCTAAAGGTAAAGAATGAATTTTCAACATTCTGAACATTTAAGAAATACCTACAGAATCATATAAAGCCGAAAATCATATTCTACAAGAGTAGACAAGCATTTACAATAGTTGCTCAAATGACCGATATTATTGTATAATGCATATAATATTTCAGATTCTTTTGTGCAAATGTTTCTGTGAAATATAAGAGGCCATTACCAATAATGACCTTTACATTGGGAAAGTAATATTTTTATGTCAATGATGATCGATGTTAATTATTTTTTAATCTTTCTCTTAAAATAATAGCTCTGCTTCTTGCTCTGCTTCAAAATTATTCTAATTTAGATACCCAGTCTCAAAGCACAGACAGTAATAATAAAGAGTGAATAGGAAAGAGAACAATTCATCAGGAACTCAATGTCTGAAACTTGTTTTTCTACATGATGTAAGCAAATATTAAAATCCAAAATGTGTTCACATCTGCTCTTGGGCAGAAAGTTGGATCAAATTCATCAGACTGTATTTGTAGGTAGTAATCCATCAAACTCTAATCAAAATTCACTAAAGTAGTGATCATAGGGCAGCACTATATTGTAATTAAATAGAAAGTAAAAATCTAAAACATTAAAATGTAAAAATGTTAAACATCTCCCATTTTGCTTTACCAATGAAATTAATCATATTTTAAATCAAAGGTTTCAATTTGTGGGATTTATTTCAATGAAGAAGTGATAAGTAACTCCTTTATAATTACTGTAAAAGTGATACTAGGAGTGAAGGGCTCAATATTGCAGGCCAGATTTCATCAAGAACAGCATTTAAACACCCTGTGTACCATATAGCATCGTAATGGTTCAGAGGACAAATACTCCACTTACAGTGGATCAGTTTGAGGTCTCCAGGGTTTGATCCCTTTAAAGCATTTTCTTTTTAAGATGCACAGAAATATTTAAAATCTGATTCTCTTTTTGTTTAGCTTAATGTACAGGTATGTTTCTGCTGGTAAATTAGACATGTCTTGAAGAGCTCTTGGGGAACAGAGGCCATCTGGCATGACAGTCTCTCATGGAGTTATGTGAAGTCAGCCCAGAGCAGGGTGACTGCATCCAAACTGACTGTTAAGCGTGCCTGGAACATTTTGGCCAAAATAACTGTGAATTCATTGGGAAACCACTAATTGCCGAGGGCCATAAGAATCCTGGAAAAGCTCTTACATTACAGTCAGTTAGGAGTGTTGCTGGACACAATTTAAATCGGTAAAACAGGTAAATTGAGAGTTTTTATCTTAACTTTTTCTGTGGTAGCTTTTTTTCAGGATTTCTAATCTGGAAATTCAAAGTGGTGAGAAATGTCTAATAAGTCTTACAAAACATACAAACTTAAAACTCATGTATAAATAAATATATACACTGTATAAAATGTATCCCATTTGTTTTTCCCTCTTCAGTGACTTATAATCATACATTCTTTTACAGAAAAAAAAATTGTAATTTAATTTTATTTATCTTCATACTGTAAAAGTGCATCAAATTAGTAATTTTCTTTAAATCAAGATTTTTTTTATTAGGGGTAACTCAGGTTTGTAGTCTGTTAATCGTGAATAAACTAGCTTTTTTTTTTTTTTGTAAAATTTAATACTGAGAATGCAGAAGAAGGGTCTCTATGGCAATATATATAACCTAGAAAATTAGTTCAAGGCACTTCTTAATTCAAAGAACTTTGATTTCATCCTTTACTTCTTCTTAAACCAGCTAAGAAATATTTGACTTACACTTTTATCAGGCGTTACTTTTTAAGTGTTGACCTAACATTCTTAGTACATAACTAAAAGTGCCATGCTTTTAAAATGTCAAAAAAACTTTAAATGTCTCCCAAAAAATTAAGACCTTGTGATAGAATGTAAGGACAATTTAAAATAAGCTATAAGCTCACAGCATTTAGAGCCATGTTAATCATTAATCAAATAAATGAAAACATAAAAACAAAACATATTAAAAAAAGGGCTTATGGTGCAGTTAAATAAAGTATGTATGGTATTGTTCTTGGATGGGCATTCCAAGGCTGTGCATTTGAAGCCAGACCTGATTCTCACCAGTGGAAAGGGAAAAAAATATTGCTTTCTTGTCTTGTCTTGTTTGTGTTGCTATTTATTTCAGGCCAGATCCTCAAGTCCCTAGCTAGTCTTTACTGCTACAAAACTCACATTATCAGGAGTATTTCTCTTAATTAAAGAATGAGTCAGGTAAATTTCCTCCACTATTCTAATTGGTAAATGTGTCACTTGCTGCAAGGATATCCCAGTAGACATTACACAGGTTTCTGATTAGACTCATATGTAGCACATAGTAAGGAAAACACATACTGTGCTAATGAAAATACGGGATTTAATCATTGCAACTGTGACTTTGGAGATCTAAGCATTTAAGACTTTATAAAGCCTTCAAGTTAATTTGACTTGAAATGTCAAGAAAATAACGAAAGGTCTGCTTTATGTGTAAACACCTACAACCTACAGATGTAGGACAATCTTTTTCCACAATATTGACAAGAATTTAAGCAGGCAGTTCAGAGAGAAGTAGCAGCACTGGTGGGTAATCAAAACTCATTAAACTGGTGAGATGAGGGATGTGAGTGAGGAAGGCACGAGCATTAGTGCCATGCACACTGAAACACCATGAATTTTGAGCTGAAAAAAATATGTTTGAGAGGATATTAATATCAGTTTTTGTAATAAAGTCTTCCAGCATCCCTGCCTACTTTAAGCATATTGTTTTAGGCATCATAAGTTTTAGAGATACTTCCAGATGCTAAGCAGTTCCTGTAACTTTCCTAGTATCTTCTACTCTTACTAAGCTAATAAGGCTAAAAGATGTTTAGAAATTTCAGTCCCTTCATGGGATTAAGCCAATTAAAAATATTGCTTCTTTTGCCTGGCACAAAGCGTTTTCAGAAGGAGAAACTGATCGTGGCACTAGAGTTGTAGCAGTCTAAGGGACCATGGCCAGTCCAAAGGAATGCAATCCCATACCTATGTTTGCACACTAAGCAAGAAGTAGGTAGGGAGTGCTCTGGTAGTTTCCAGCTACTGCCACAGTACATCTAGGCATTACAAAAACTCTCTTGGAAAGACAGAACTTTAGAGATGTCTTGAGGCACATAGATGAGGATTTCTTTTCTCTCTGAAAATTACTCTACTGCAGCTGAACATCTGACTCAAAGCTTCCTGCCCCATTGAGCTGACAATCCTGACTTTGTGATGGCCATTCCTGCAGTGCTGCGAACCTCCTGAGTTACTCTGCTAGGACAGTAAATCTGCTGGGAAGCATAAATTGGGCACTAGAACTTAGATGGATGTTTTAAGGGGTTTTGATGAGGTAAAAGAAAATAGGGGTGTTGCAGAAGATAAGGACCTGGAGGATACCTGAATTGATTTCAAGTGTTAGCAATTTGCAACAACTTTGTATCAATTATCAAGCTGTTCCCGGGGCTTAGATTTTGGCTGGGATAAATGCGATAGCCTCATTTTCAGTCAGGTATTTTGATTTAAATCCAGGAAAGCCTTTTAATTTTTAGTAGAAGCGTATTTGTAGGTATAATTTTTCATAACATAGGGTAATAAACTGGTAATATTAACAAAAACCAGCACAGAAGCAGGAGTAAAAATAGCAAATGAGGGAAGTTTCCCTATATTTATTTTCAGACATGTCCACTCTCCCATCCAAATGTTTCTAAATCATGTCTAATATTTCAAGTCAGAACAATAATACTTAGCAAATCTAGAAAGGTTTGCTTTACTTCTGTTTCCTTGCATTACCTCTGCTTACAGAATTTATAACCCAGTCACATCCAAATATCTGTTTTACAATCTGTCCAAAATACAAAACTTTCTGATGCACCTGTTCTTCCATCTAATATGCATTATAAATTTTCTCTCTTACTCTATCATTTATTTTACTTTGAAAGCTTACCCACTGCTCAAGAGTTGTTTCTACAAAGTTAGAGCAATGAAAGAAATATTGAATAAAGCCTGTAATACAATTGTAAACATTTTAAATGAGTATTTCATCCAAAATCAAATCTACAGTTCTTATTGTATTTGGTTGCTGCACAGATTGCAAGACTCATGTTCTTTCCTAGCATAACATCAATAAGCTATTTTCTCCACCAGCTGCTCACACGTTTGGTTTGTTGTGACTATTAACCATAGAAATATCTCAGTATTGGATCTCACGGAGGGAAAGACTCAAAGCAACTTGATTTTTTGCAGTTATTGCTGGGTATTTTCTGGTTAAAGGCATTCATAGTAATATCAAGGTCTTTGCCAGTCTATAATATCTATAATTCAAGCAAGTCCTGCAAAAATTTTTATCTATGTTCATAAATATATGTATATACATCTGTGTGTAAATGTACGTGTGCGTATATATATATGTACATGTATCTACATATTTTGATATGTGTATTCCATTCAGTACTTGGAAAGTAAATCTTTTTCTAGAATAATCCACATAGTACAAGGCTATGTTCAGGACAGAGTCACACTTATACAGGTCGTTCTCTGTTCTAGAAAAGGTCATTTGGCAGGTACAAAAAAAAATCTTGGAAGCTGGTGTTGATATTGCAGGGAATGTTACTCTGAAGTGATGTGCAACACCTCAGAATTTAGTCAGTCGTGCCAGGTTCAATTGCATTGAATACAGTGTGGCCAAGATATTACTTATGTGTGAGGAATTTCAGTTAAAGCCCCAGTATTATTGTTCAGGGTGAGTAATAGTGGCAGATACTGACTCCTTAATGCCCACTTCCTGTGCTGAAGTTGCAGCCATATGCTTGTGGGAAGCTTTGTTTGATGAACATTTGAGTTTTTTCTCCTGGCAGTACTCTAGAAAGTCCAAAGGCTGAAATACTGTTTTCCCAGACAGAAAAAAGTTTCCATTGACCAGAGTTATCATTTTTAAAGGCCCACTCCATATGACAACTCTAATTTCTCTAAAATTTCAAATGTTAATAGTTCCCCTTGGCTTCCTTATCTATTTAGTGCACAAGTGTAAAAACCTAATTTTTTTTTCCAAGCCTACCAATCAAAGCAGAACTTATGATGTAGCATACATGGGTCTACTGAAATAGAAGAAAATGTTAAAGCCTGGCAAAGTCTCTAAATTATCACAGAGTTTCCTACTAATTAAAGAGCTCTTTATGATGAATCTAAAATCACAAAGAAACTTGACTTTTGAGTGTGACATGACCAATAGAATAATCACAGGCAACAAAGAGAAAGAAATGTTCTGCTGACAGATAAATTTCCTTCCTGTATTCTTAGATTTTGTTTGTTTTCATGTCATTTCATGGGAAGCCTATAGGCAAGTAGAGGTATTAGGCAGAGCTGGTTACAGACTGAACTTGTTTTGAAGGCTGTGTTTTAAAAAAGTCTCTTTGGCTATGGCTTTGTCAAAGAATGAAATTTCTTACAATGCATTTGGAAACTGGATCTGCTGAAACATAAACACATTTTCGTTTGTGTTTGAGAGAAATCTAGACTTCCACCTTATGGAAGTGCCTGTGAGTTGTCATCAGCTTATTGCTGAGAAACTCCTGAACCAGGATGTACTGCAACAGTCAAAAATAATTTTACACTCTTTTCGTCTAATAGGATTATTTTGCTTATAAAATATTACAATACTTTAAATAAGCATTTTTTTATTATCACATTTCATATGCACAAATTAATTTTCCGACTTTAGAAAAACACCCTTTTCTCCCATGCTACAAATGCAGTTTTACAGATTGGAACAGGTGGTGGCTTAGAGTGAAGATGTACTAAACTACTATAAAGGTATAGTTACTGGGATGCTGTGTGGTGACAGATGTTAGTAAGAGCTTATGTGTTTAGTCTTTTATATTTTCTTTATTGTAGCTTTATAGTATATTTCATGCAGTTCGAAGAAAAATAATCCTATTTTCCTATCGCTCCAATTTATGTGTTGAATTTTTGCTTCATAAAGATTCTTGGATGTTTCTAAGTTTTCAACTGCCCTATTATTTAAATTTGTCTTTGCTAACAAGCATTTGAGTACAGAAATAAAATCTAATAATATATTTCTCTTTTGATTCCCTTAGAAAAAAATGTGTTCAAAGGCAACAGTCAGAAGGATTCCAATGAAGAGATAAGTGTGAGAGGATGGAAATCTGTACCATGCTCAACAGACTTGAAGTCTGCCAGAGCATATGGGAAAGAGAATCCTTAACTGACAAATCTTTACTGAGAATGAACCTGTTAACCAAAGCAATTTAAATCCAGGCAGTGTTCACTGGAGTGCTCCAGCTGACCTCAGCCTTTTTCTGATAGCAGAGGGATGCTTTTAAGGGATTTTCACAACCAAGTGGAACTGAACCCATAAGTGCACAGAAAAATGATGCATTTCTTGCAGCTTATTTTTGCCTGAATCCAATTATGCCTAGTCAACAGACATCTGTTGCCTGAAAATAGACTAAGCAGGGAACTCTCTGCAGAAAAGTTGGAAAAATGAAAGCCAGCTAGTTATAAGAATGGATTAGAGTGGTGATTTTTGGATTTCTTTTTTTGCAGTTTTGTATTTTCCAGTCTTAACCTAGGATTGCTAGATCACTCTGATCTAGATGCCAAAATGGCATTGCCAACTGAGACTGTCTTGAGAGAATTCTTCAGGCAAGTAAGTGGATTACATCTCAAGCACTGTATTGTCTGCAGTTTTCAATTCAGCTAAGCTCTGGGAATTGCAGATAGCAGCTGAAAGAGCCCCCACTTTAAAAGGAAAGGTGTAAGTGTCTGAAGCAGGAAAGGATTTTCTGACTGTGAGATTTGCCCTGAGAAATTGGAGATGGGTTTCGAAGGAAAGGAAATCAAAGGAACTGTCTCAGAGTCTTCGTGGACTGCAGATGGGAAACAAACATTTAAGATGGTCTGTATGGGTTTCATAGGATTTGATGGATTGAAGAGGAAGATCAGGTAATTTTGTGGGACTGAAAATAGCAAACACAGTCGAATTTATGAGTAAAGTGACAGTGTGAAAAAAACCT
>VYZQ01003997.1:0-16470 GCA_013400655.1 Mystacornis crossleyi
TTGTTTAACCTGGAGAAAAGGAAACTCAGGGCATACTCTACAACTCTCTGAAAGGAAGTTTAGCCAAGTGGGCCCTGGACTCTTCTCCCAAGAAACAAGCTACAGGACAAGATGAAATGGCTTCAAGCCAGAGGAGGTTCAGGTTGGACATCAGGAAGAATTTCTTCACTGTTAGGGTGATCAGACATTGGAACAGGGAGGTGGTGGAGTTACCACCCTGGAAAATGTTAAAAAAATAACTGGATGTGACACTTAGTGCCATGGTTTAGTTGACATGCTGGTGATCAGTCAAAGGTTGGGCCCCATGATCATGGAGGTTTTTCCAACCTTAATGATTCTGTGATTCTCTGAATAAAGAGCACTGTGCTACATACAGCAATCCCATGTCACTTCCTACCAAACTGACGTGCCTTCACCCAGCTGGCCTGATGACCCATCTGTATTTTAACAAAATTGCCAATTTATTTCTGCAAATATTTTACTGTTTTCTAATATTAAAACATTGTAAATCTCAGTCAGTGAAACATTAAACAATTACTAGCACAGATAAAGAGTTCCCAAATGGTACTGATATACATCAGAATGGCAGGTTCAAAGACATGGGAGAACCTCAGTACATTTGATCTGTCATAGGAGAATAGTGGTTCCAGGAAAAATCATCCTGTCTCTTGCCAGTAGAACGTCATACATTTATTACAGCCAGTGCCAAACTTGTATTGCATTTTACAGATACATGAAGAAAAGCAGTTATTGTCCCAAAACTGTTCCAGCTGTAGAGAAGCAGAAAAATATCTTTTGTGAGGGAAAAAGAAAAGAAAATTACCTAGACCCAAGGGCGGCATAACAACAGACTCAAAACTGGCAACAGATTGAGCAGTGAATTAACATATCCTGAGCTAAAATGAATGCTGAAAAGAGATTCCTTTGAGTACATTAAGGACCTCACCACCATCTACAGCAAACCAGGATAATTCAGACAGTGATTAAAAGTCAGGAAAAGTAAATAACCAGTGTTTCTATTTGTTGGTAGATAAGCATAGCCTAATAACTTCTCATTGGATTTTCATGGTTGAGTTCACAAGAGGTGAAGGACAGTGGAGAGAAGTCAAGCTTTTAACTAACCTAGGAGAAGCAAACATAAGCATTTGCATATCCCTTTTTGTGCTCAATTCTTGTAACATACCTGAAATGCTACCAATATATGGCAAAAAAATGGAAATATGTATAGACACAAATTCATCACATTTCTAAAGCTGGAGAAGTGAAAGAATTTTCATCAGGCCACGTGAAATAGACAGTACAGGTTCTCCTAGATCTTAAAATATTTTGAAGAAAATATTTTCCATCTAGACTCTAAGAAATGTTCATTTCTCTTTCAGTGGAGGGATGGTAGGTCATCTTGCCCAAGTATAGACTAATCCTGTAGCATACCGTATCTCTTCTTGCTCTCTGGATGCTGTTGTTTCTCCAGCAAAAAGATGCTGGTCAGTCTGACACTACCAAGCTTTTAGATAGCCCTCCACCATGCTTGTAGGCTCTCATCCCTAGAAACCAGTAGCCAGGACAGCAGAAAATTGGGGCAGCTCCCCAGCCTTTATCAAAGCAAAGGGAAAACAGCCTTGAACTTCCAAGGGAACCCATTCAAAAGGCTTGATGTCGCCTTCTGGTTATCAAAGGCTGTTGGAGCAGGTTCACAGTGCCTTAGAAACTGAAGTGAAAAACTATGACAGAATCATATTTCTACAAAAATACAAGTCTAATATAGAACAACTTTCACAGAAAAAGTTTTATTTTTAAAAGTCCTATTACAAATTATGTCTCTTCTTCACCTTAAAAACAGTCTTCATATTAATAAATGAGCTTTTGCTTTACAGAAATTTTCCCATTTAAATTGCTATTTCCTGCATCATTTATTGTGTTCTTTGATCTTGGGCTGCACCTTTAAATCTATGTCATCTTCTTGGGCTGTTTAGATAAATGTAGCTTAATAACTTCACAGTTTTATCTTTAAGCACAGATAACTATCACATAGGCAGTTTGCTGTTCAGTTGTGAACAACCACAAGATACTATTTTTAAAACTTCATAAAAGCCCTGCAAATAGCTGAAAGCACTAAAGGGATAGTACTAGTGGCTATCACCATGATTGTAAAATAGACCTATAAACCAAGGTGAGACATCTTTTATTATTTCAAAGCCAGATATCAAAGAAAATATCATTACCTCATAATGTCTCAGCTTTTAAGTAACTCTGCATTTGTTGTGCATTCAAATCTCAGATTTTATTAGTCAGACTTCAAGTGACAAATTAGGTCCCTCTGGTATTTATATATATGACTTCTAAAAACATCTTGACCTGTAAATCTCTTTACAAACAGTAACAAATATGTGAACTTAACAAACAGAACTAATATATAGCAAGATAATTTTAAAATAATGAAGCATTAAGCATTAACTTGAATAGTTTATTTTATAGAAACCAAGTTAGAGAGGTTATGAGTAAACTACTGAGTGAACATGAAGCACCAGTAGTCTTATACTATAGACAGTATTTTACAAAGAGGGAATTGATGGCTTTACTACCTAAGGTTTCCTGGCATTAACACACTCCTCAAATGCATAAGAATTGAAAAAGATAGATAAATCAAAGCTTAGGTGTTAAATTACAGGTTGGAAGATTCTGCTTAGTGTGGTTTCCCCACATTCAGTACCTTACTCAAAGCCCTTTCATGTTTTTTAAAAGCATTCCATGGCATAAAGGAAAAAAAAAATTATTATTTTATCAACTGGGATCTTTTGTTCTGAGCTTTTTAAAAATCACTTCTGTGAATGAAGAGATTCAGTTCCAATTAAACAGGGTTAAGCTCATATTTTTCCTAACATCATTAATCATTCATCCTGTTACAAATAAGGCCAAATATACCAATTCTGATATAGATTGTCTCAGATGACAGTTTGGTTAGGGGAATATATCTACTGTACTTACAGACTGTGAGACATGTCTACACTACCTAGATCTAGGTGTCCTTTCTGACAACACTAATGAAGACTCAGTGGTCTCTTCTATAAAGTCTGGTACTCCACAAAATACCAAGCAGCAAGTTGAGTCTTCTTCCATTAAGAGTGAAGGAAATGTTCAACTGCAGTAAAGTACCTTTCTACTAGCTGTAAAGCAGAATAAAAACTGAACAAAAATACAACATTTCCACCACTTTGTTAGATACTCCTCTTCTTATGTTGTAAGAATTGCAAAGTTGGCACGATGGAAATTAATGGTTTTGTTTACCTCGGTTAGAATTATCATTTAACAAACTGAATGATAATGGTGTTTCTTGTTACTCTCTAAGTTGTTATGTTCTGGGTTCTGAGTGACAGTAGGCTGGCTAGATCAGCAGCTGAGCAATTGGCAGAAGCACAAGGCAAGTGAGAGAAGAAAAAACATCTCTCAAATTAGCTTAGCCTGATCATGGTATTCAAGTTTAGCTGGTAGCTCTTAGCTCTCAGCAGACCATTCAGAAATTAATAGGAGAAAGCAGCATACAGAGAAATAGCACAGCCAACGAACACACATCTGTCCAGCAAAAGGCCACCAAAACTGTTTCTTGAACAGGATTGAAACACGGGGTGTTCTGGACACTGTGGGGGAAAAAAAAAAGATGATATGAAGAGAGTTAAGCAGAGGGATACACTGAGCAAAGAGAATGTGCAGTCTGTTTTCAAGAGTTTTCAGGCCCAAGTGGACAAAGCCCTGAACATCCTGTTCTGCCCTCATAGTTCTCTCTGCTTTGACACAGATTTTGGGCTACAGACCTCCATAAGTTCTTCCAGTCTTGACTATTCAGTGGTTGCAGATGGCTGCAGATAGTAGCAATCAGCGGTGTCTCAAATATACAATGATCATGAAGAAATCTCAAGTCGTTGCAGACAATTTATAAACTCACTTATGTGCAAAGCTAGGAAACAGTTCAGATGTTTCACAGATTTTCCATCACATGGCAGCAGCTCACTTGTATGTGCAGGAAGAAAAAATAATGCGCTGAAAAATATTTAGCCATAAGAATATCTGTCTATTCGCTGGCATATTTTTCTCTCTACAATGATTCTACAATTTGTTTACTTTTCACAGAACACTAAAATTCCCATTTTTAAAGCATAAACTGATGGCCGGCTTTGTAGGAGTGCAGTGTGAAGTGGAGAATAAGCAAGGGATGAGAAAAGACCAGTTAGAAATTAATTTTTCACTGTTGCTACTGCTAAACATTTGGCTGTAAAAGGAGGTACTGCACAATGAAAAAATTTCAGAGATCTGTCAGTGTTTAGTGAAGAGGTCATTTCTCAGTTCTTCTTTTAGCCTTAGCTTTATGGTAGACATTGTGCCATCCTATTTCCATGTGCAAGACTGCATCAAAACTATTGTTATGTTTTTCATATCGAAGGGGGAGAATAAATAAATAGTAAACAGTAACATTTGTTTAGTTAATCAAATGTAAATTTTAAATTTTGCTTATCCTCTAGTGAGATTAAGGAATGCTGCTTGACAAACTTTTGAGGAAGTTCAAAATATATAGCAATGGAAATATTCCATAATAGATATTTACATGGGCCCATTGTTGTCCATTTGCACACACACACGCACACTTTCCATCATTTTATCATCTTTATAATCTCCATCTGTCTTACTTAAATCATGTTTACTGTTATAAAAGGTGATACTTTTGTATTAGGTATAGATAAGGCCCTCAGTTATGACTTGCATAACACACAAAATCCATTTTCAAAAAGTCCATATTAAGTCACAAATCTGGTCCACCCCAAGAGTCAATGCAGCTTGGTCACTTGCTACACAGAATTTTTTGAGAACTTGACTCTGTCTGTGATTAGACATGCAGAAAAGCAGCAGGACTACCAGCTAAACTTACCCTCTTGTCTCTTAATTTTTCTTTTGTACCTAAATCTGAATCTAGGGCTTTTTGCACACACAAACACACACACACACATAGGTAGAAATGAGTTAAACTGAACATTTGAACAGACTCATTTGCTCCACTCACGGTGAAATACCATTGTGGTTATTTTTCAGCTTCCAGAACAGTCACATATCTGGTGTCTGCATACTAATTAATATATTTGTCTCCCCTTTCAGTGTTGCTAATTGTTCCTTGGGCTTAACCTTAGACAGTGACTTAGTTAAACGCTATATTGAATTTCACCATTTCCATTTGAACTACCTTTCTGGTGGTTCACTGAAGGGTTTATAGTTATCATGAGTGACCAAAGTACTTGGATGTGCGTACTTAGGTCAGTGTATAGGCCTATACATGTGGGATGGGGGTGAAATCTTTTAAAATAAAACAGCTGCAGAAGAAATGGTCAAGCCATTGAAGGCAATATGATAGCTGCTATTAAATCCCACTTTGAGAAACTTCCTTTAGCTTTGATGATTTTTTTCTTCTCAAAAGTTGCTATCAATTTTTCACTGACCTCAGCTCAACCTCAAAAAATCAACCTAACTTGTAGTCTGCTTGCATTTTTCTTATGTGGGCAAAAAAATAATAAAACAGAAATAGTAAATTGTATTGAAACTGAAAGTGATCAAAAGTTGGGATGATTTGGGTTTTTAAAATTTCATTAATTTTATTTTGCTTTTGTAAAACGAATACCCTGAGGTGGCTCACATCAGGATCCCTTTTTGTCTGAAGTTCAGGAAGGTAAGAATTAGTAGTTTGAGATTTTCTCTTTAATTGTAACCAAATGCTACCTTATAAGGGGTTGAGGATTACCGTAAAGGTGTTCTCAGCTTTTCAGAGGTTGTTGCTGTTCTTGGAATAAAAATAATTTGCATAGTGCGTCAGTATGCTCAGTATAAAATCTGAAACACTCATAATCTTTATTTACGTTAACAACATTTTTATTAGGCATCCTTGTTATCATGAACCCATATATTCCTATTCAGATGGGAAACTCAGCCACAAATGGATCAATGCCACAGAGCAGCACAAACTCTGCATCTCCTATAGCTGCAATGCCTGCCTGATAGATGTATCTGGCAGCATCAGTCAGGCACTGAACATCTTTTTCTCAGTGCACATGAAGCACCTTGCAACAAGGTCGACAGAAGCACCATGCCAAGCAGCAAATTCCTTGTGGCACTCGTGCATAACAGATCTTAAAATTTTGCCCCTCACCAAGACTTGAGTGTTTGGCCGGTATAGAAATCCCATATTTCAGCCTGAGAAATCTGTCCAGCGTATGTGCACTCCACCCCACACTTCAGGAAGCAACACGTCCTGTTGCACATGCAGCATTTCATTGCTCTGCATATTCACAGTAAATCTGACTTACAGAGGCTTTTCTGTGCGTGTTCGCAGGGACTGGGCAGCACATGGGCAGTAGGTCCATTAGACAATCCCCAGAAGTGTAAGTCTTACTGTGCAGGCATGCAGTGACTTCATCACATGTGCATAGTAAATATGAGGCTCTCCTCAAGTGTTGGCCTGACTATGAGGGTTCTTGCAGTCTTGTGGTTATCACCAGGCTGTATACAGCCTGTTGTAGAGCATCCTGGGCAGAGAGTCCGACCTGCTTGGCTTCCAAACAGCTTGAAATTGTAACAAATGTATAAATTTATCAACATCTGCCCAGATAATGTTTCTGGGCTGAAAAAGAGAATGTGTTCAGGAAATCCAACCGTTTGGTAGTCTTTAGACTACAAAGCCTAAGTTTACAAAGTTGACCCTGAAGTTCACAGTCTCCTCTTGAGCGCTTGCACTTTCCTCACCCTGGGATAAGTGACCCTCTACCCCCATCTCTATGGTCCAAATGCCACCTCAGGTAGTGAAGGAGGCTATTTTTTTCCTAGTCTGGATGACATTTCTGAAAAATATGTGGTTTCATAATGTCAGTGGAAGGATTGGCAGCCGTTACATTCAAATAAATACCTAGCACTTGTTCAGAGCTCTGAATAATTATAAACAAAGAATGATTTCCAGGCTGATAAATATTGGCTTGAGGGTATAGGCACTTGTATTTTGTCTTGCCCAGAGTGAAACATCTTGCCCAAAATGGCAGAGAACCTCTGGAGCAGAACTGGAGTGTCCCAAGCTAACAGTTTTGTTGCCCAAAAGACCAAGTCATTTTCATCCTATCTCCCGTGTGCATTAAACTTTTCACCAGGAGATTTTTAATGCTGTTTTAGTTTCTAAGGCTATGTGTATTAAGGGGTTAGACCTGAAGATGAAAAAAGGAAGAAAATTTTATATGCTGGAGGTGACAGGTTCACCTTTCTGATGGACTTCATAACTGTGGAAACAGTTACAAAACTGAAAAAGCCTGCCCCAGCTAGAACTCTCGCAGGTGTCTCCCCCAAGAAAACTCTGCCTCTTCCCCAGACTAACTTTCTCATCCTGACAAAAGTTAGCATCTCAGATGAAGGACTGAACTTTCCTGGCAGGCTGTCTGTGCTGGAGTTACAGTCGGTGATTTTATCTGCAGTGTCCAGAGGTCATTAAACGTCTTTGTGCCACTCCCCAGGAGGCCAGCAAAGACTGTGCATGGTGAGTAGGAGGTACTGGTGGAGAGACCTGATGGTACGGTTTGGTTTCATGTGGGAGATAGCAAAGCTGTGTGTAGTTGAAGAGGGACCGCCTTTCATGAGATCAGACAGCCACAAGAAGTGTCAAATGTTTATATTAGGCACACTTGTAACAGCTCTGGGACTACTCTGAGCCAACAGCACCAGCTGTGGTGGACTATCCAAGGACTGAGGAGTTACACCATTGGGACTGGAAAGGGGGCCCACAGAAGGAGTAGCAGCGGTGACTTTTTTATTTCATCACTAATACCGGTTTCAGGGCATCATCAAAAAACAGAAGCCAGTCTGTGGATGTGTGGTTCTCAAGTTGGGAATGGTCTTTGGTGTCCACAGTGCTGATCTTATTAGAATGACCACAGAACTGATAGAACTTACAGCAAGGGCCAACCAGACCTCGACTAGGAAATGCTGCAGAGTAGATGCCACTGAGCCGGAACACACGTAGTCAGGTGGATACAGAGACCAGGGTCTCAGTGCCCCACGGCAGGCACTGATGTGAGCAGGCTTGCCCAATCCACTCCTACTGGGCACATCCCAGGCAGGAGCAGCTTAAGCCTTACCTTCAGCTCTTCAGTCTTTTCCCCTGCTTCTTTCAGTTTTAACAGCATATCCTCTTCCCATGTTTCAGATCTTCACTAAATTTTTTCCTGTATTTTCACTGTAATACTTTTATCTCTTTCTTCAGTCTTCTGTATTTGCTCTTTTCTCTCTTTATTCTTATTTCCTGTTCCTTTTTTTGACTCGGTTTCTATCTCCGACTCTTTCTTCAAAGTTTGTAGTCTCACTACCAGTCAATAAATCTATTCTTTTCTGCTCCTTTTAGGTTACACTTTAATTATAAGTTGGGCTTTCACCAAAATTCTTAATTTCTTTCTTTTGCAGCCTCATCACATTTTTTTTTTTAATTCTAAATTGTCGTACTCTAACCAGTTCCAAATATCACCTTCTTCTCTACTGTCATGGTATCTGTTCACCTGATGTCTCACTCACAACCTGCTCTGCTACTCCATCCCCTCTGTTCTTAAAGTAAAGGAAACAACACACCATGATAAATTTCCACACAAAACTTCAAAGTTGCTACCAAATCCTCTGCAGTTTTCTTCTCAACCTTCACCATTGGGAAAAATGTATCTGTTGCCTACATTTTTTAACCTGCTGGTAAGGTAAGAACTCTTATTGCTTAAGAAGTCTAAGACAAATGCAGTTTTGTCCTGGAATCCTACCCATTTTCTATCTAGAATTGAAGGATTTTGATTATCACAGGTATTTTCTGCTAGAAATGTTCTGGAATAATCATTCTGTTGCAACATTAACTGTAGATGTAGAACGGGGATATACTGATATTATTCTGACAAGATTATATAAACTTGGGAAAGCAAAACTTTGGAGTATAAATGTGCTTGCAAGAAATTGTCTATGAACGTATTCCAAGTCTGCAGATTTTCAAGTACATATTTTTTCCGTGGAGGATAAGAAAAATGCCTGCTCATACACCTGGTGTTTTGGAGTCCCTCCTCAGAGAAACCACGCAAAGCGGTGATTCTAATACTCTAGTCTATCTGCTGGTAACAAAGTGACATGAATCCATGGAAACATGATTACGAGAAACCAAGTAGCTGGCTCCTCAACCTGATTCTTGAGTGCAATCCCTACTTTCTAAAAAAAAAATTCAGTAGATCAGATGTATTTGACGGTCTCCCTCAAAATCCTTTAGGAACATGCTTTATCAAGTCTTGCGGGTGAAAAATGTTTATCTACCTAGATCATGTTCAACCAAAAAGCCTTATCCTTTCTCTGCTGCTTCTCTCTGATATCAAATAATTACCTTGGACTGCCATACATCTTCTCTAAAACTAGAAATAAGGAGACAAATCACTCATCCTTCCTAGACTTCTTGCAATCTGACAAGAAATTCTTAGATGTGTAAGGAATCCTTGATCCTTGTACACTATCAGTTTTTGGTTAGTTTTTTTGTGAGAGAACAGTCCTGCAGAGTGTAATTTCTGCACTTCTCTCAGATCAAAGCCGGATCAAGAATTAAAATTTGAACTTCTTTTTCAGTTTTGTGCATTTAGACTGCTTGTTAGAAATACACAGACTAGATTTTCCCAGATAGAAGATACACCTGCTTCCAGGGGAACGTGAATTTTATGTTTATTTATGCTCCTTAAAAATGGCAAAATGAGCAATGTAAGTAGGCATGAATGATACTTTTCTGTCTTAACCATATAGAGGGTAAAGTGTAAACTATACGGGAGGGGAAAGTGTAATTGGATGATGATTTCATAGTGACCATAAGGATGTTTTTTATCTAGAAATGCACGTCAGGAATAACTGCAGACGCTGCTTACAGTATGAGGATTAAATAAATGCTACACTATCAAGAATGTAGTTGCCTGTTTGTAGACCAAAAATCGGTCATGAGTTACAAATAGGAGTTCTCTGCTTGTAAATGTCTATCTTGTCTTTCTTTTCCATACAACTCCAGACAGACTGTCCTTAGGGAATAACAAGACTGCAAAATTTGAGGAAGACTGGGGAGAGGCTAGTATTAGGTTGAGATGCATATCCAGGTCTTCTGCTGTTTGCCAGATGGATTTCTCAGGGTAGGTCCTTCAGCAGAGAGGAAGACTGGACTCACTGGCACAGACTGTTTCCTGCTCAAGAAGCCTGTACACATGCTGTTACAGTGAATCCACCAAACAGACTTGACATAAATTGGTGGGGACTTGGACTAGTAACACAGAAATGAAAGGCTCCATTGTCTATTCATGATCTCATAAACTATTAACTCCCACTTGAATTGTTCCATTAGATTCCCACTGTAAAATCTTCAGCTTTCTTTTGGTCTTTTCCCTTCACTTTATTCGATTATTTGTGCAGGATAGCATTTCAGGCATGTAGTATTTTAAGCTGAAAGGTCTCTTCCACTGGAAATTTAAATAGATCGTACAGCAGGAAAATATCTCACAGCATGCACATGTTACGTGCCACAGGGAGCACAGTGTTTGTCTGAGTCCAAATTATAACTAAAGATTTGTATGGAGACTAAGTAACAGAAAAAATATTTAGGAAAATATTTCTTAGTTCTTATAACATTGATTCGTTAGTAGGCAACTTTCTTAGTTTATGAAGTAATTTAGAAAGTGCTGTGTTGTAAATTACAAAGTACAGTACATAACACTCAGGGTAAGGGCAGTTTTGTTATTATGACTGCCCAAGATCTGATAAACTATTATATCTGACTTTATAAACACTTTATTAAATATCACACTATCACAAACCCAAGAATGTTGTATGAAAGCAACTTGAGCAATTCGACATCCACTTTTTGTCATAAAAAAAGAAATATTCTCTTGATTAGTTTCTATGAAGCTTAATATCTGTAAAATAAACAAGATAATCCTTGTGTAAACAGCACAGGGTACATAGAGCACAAAAATGGATAGAGGCACAAAGAACATTCTTGGCTCTAAAGCCTGAAAGTAAATTTCCGCTTCATTTAATCTAGTTTAATAGTAGTTTTAATTGCAGTATTTTTAAGACACTGAAAAAACTTTTCTAACTTTTTTTTTTTTGTATCTATTTTTTTTAATTGAATCTATCCTCCTAGGTAACATCTCCATGACTGCAATGAATCCGTGTGTTCATGTGCAGTTTCAGAAATGTCTCTAGATTTCAACAGTGGAGTTTTGCCTGGCAACTCTTGTTCTGTTCTTCATATATCAAGGAAGAAAATATGGATCACCCACCCTCAGAGTAAGTGTCTACCCTACAGTCCACTGGCAACACTTCATACTCCAGATGAGAAAAGCAACCCGTGTTCATAGACACAAATATAAGAAATACATTTGTCTCATAATCAGCTGTTCCACTTCTATAAGCATTTCCTTCAAGTCAGATATAGTGTATGGATTTTACTTTCTTTTTCTCATTATTTTAATCTACAGTTTTGAAGGCACAAATCGTTTAGATTGCTACAGTGATATCTGAAATACTCCATGCAATGTTACTTCGTGAAACTCCATGTGGCCAGATGGAAAGAAGACAACCATCTCCACAAAAAAAATGACTCATGAGAACCCCAAGGAAGCAGCATCAGATGTTTTTCAAGAGCTGTATGGTTTTCAAATACTGCTAACCCTGCCAGATCTCAACATGTCTTTTGAACTAGAACACTGGTTAAGATGTAAACACTGAAAGGAACAGTCTAGATCCCATTTTGGCTTTTTTCAGATTTATATATATATGTATACATGTACATATTTTTGTGTTTATCAGCTTGTATAGGATATAAACAATATTAAAATTTAAAGTCCTAGTTTCTTCTTATAAATAATTCATAGCATCCACCCTACAAATATCAGATTTCCTCTTGACAGCAACCATGGGAAGGTGTAGTAAAAATCAGGATTTTAAATGGCCTGGAAGTCTTCCAGATCACTGGAAGAGAACCTGTCTCCATACTCTCTTACATGGTATCCAAAGGGAGAACCAATTTTTCACAATGCAGAAAAGTATTTGAACCCTTTTTTAAAAAATAGATAGGCATTGAGGTATTTGGGGTTTTTTTAATTAGTTTACCCTAACTGATGTTTTGGCTAAGTCTCCACTTATGCATAATTTCTGATACACACAGATTTACCCAGTGGCAGATTTCTAAGGAATCTGAGTAAGAAAAGGGCATTAACTGCTATTATTCTGGGTAACACCTTGCCCACTCCTGTGTCACGTAATGCTTTCTTAGTCGTGCACCACCTTCGTGTAGTTTAAGGAAATGTCCTCCCCTGGATTGCCTTCCATTTTTCTTTAGTCCATGTCAACTGAACTGACTTCCCGTTTGCAACCCCCCGTTTGGCAGTATTTCTCTATTGAGGGTCAGCCTGACTGGCAAAAGTGACAAAATGTCTCATGGAAATACCACAGTACTCGGTGCAACTCCACCCTTGATGTTGGTTGCACTTATGTCATTAGCACAGCAGTCAGTGTGCTCTGTGGTAGTCAATACACATCATTACTCATTCTTGAACAAGCCCAGTTTAGCTCCAGTGTGAGAGAAGCTGACACAAGTATCGAAGATATTCCCAGTGATTTTTAAGGGTCGTGCAAAAGGGAGGAGGTTCCTCTCACATGGCTTTGCAGAGGAATTTCTAACCAACGGTGCCTTTAATCAGGATTAGGCGATAGCATCTGAGACACAGGCAGCTGGGGCTCCATTCTCCGCTCTCCTCAGCTGCAAAATTGTGTCGGTGAACTGATAACAGACAAGCACTTAAAAGCCTATTGCTGGCACAAACTCCTCTCTTCAGGAGCTGTCTTGGCGAGATGGGGGTGAACCTTGCCCAGTATGCAGGGAAATAGGACTCCCATTACCTACAGAGGTATTAGAAAAGTGTTCCCAGATGAAAGCCTTTATCCAATTTCAATTGTCCAGTGAACAACAACAACATTAAGAGCAACATTGTTCCATTTGCTACTGTGTCAAACAATACGACGACTGTTCAGCATTACATTTTGTTTCCCTGAGTAGCTGAAATTAGTGTGGGAGTAGAGAAGTATTTACGTCCAGAAAATCTGCATTCCTCAAAGCAGATGTTTTTAATTTTAATAACATCAGCCTATAGAAATGAATATCTGAAATATTCTGATCACTCAGTGCATGTTGCTGTTTAGGAGTAACACTCCAACATAGTAGGTTTGCAGAAAACATCAGAAGCAACCAGGAGAAGCAAACTACTACTAACTGTTCTACCAAAAACAATTCTGCATTTTTTTTCTCTGAAAGCCACTTAAAATGCCCTCCTGTGCAGAAAAATGTCATTTTCTGCACTGTAGATATGCCATATTATAGACCCATAGACCCATACTTGGAAAATTGCACATGTAAAATTTTTTGTAGTGTGTGCCTTTACTTTTCCACACATGCAGCCCAGATGTGTGCATGCACATATCACACAAAATGGGCATGTACTGTTTTTACAAGCTAGGATATATCTTTATGAATAGCACACAAATGGAGCGAGGGGAAGCCCCTTCTGGGCTCCAGGGTATGCAGGGCAGAGTCTCTGGGCTCCAGGTAAAAAAAGGTGTATGCATATGCAGTACTCACTTTTCCCACTACTCTGTCCCTATTGCAGACTGCAGGCTGGTGTAGACGTCCTTGAAGTGGCTGCAGAACAGTGCTTGCAGTCTTGTAGTGCAACAGAATGGAGCTCAGCCCGGGCTACTTTGCTCAGTGAAAAACAGTAAAACCAGCCTGCGCTGTGGTCTGCCTCCCTAGGCAAGACTGGTAATGGTAGGAAATCCAGCTTGACTGTGTACACATTTTTTCCACCAAGAGTAGGCACATGCAAAACTTCAATTCATACAAATAGGTGCCACTCTGATGAAAAGTTGGCTTAAGCAGAACAACCTGTAATGATGAGGTTTGTATTTGTGAGTTTTTGTGATCTTTCTTTTTTCCGTGGATATCTTTTGTAGATGTCATTCCACACATGATTTGGATGAACATATCTGAACTGATTCTACAACGTTTCTTAATAAAATCAGGGCTCTGAATCCACTTGCTTGTTCTATTAAAAAAAAAGGGGGGGAAAAAAGCAGTGTGACTTTAATTTAGCTGTATGTGAGAAAAAAGTTCAACTAAAAGGACTTATTTTAAAAGAATATGTTTAACTGCATATGCTGCATCTGCATTCTGCTCTCATAGCTGTTAGGCTTCAAGTGACCAGTCTGTTAAAATGTCATGCTGTGTGCATGTGTGCGTGCTGAGATAGGAAAACTCGGCACTGTGTGATATGTGAAGCAAGTGTTTCAAAATCTACACTTCCAGATCTCTGCAGCCCAGCAGCAGACCACTGGACCTACTAGCTATTCCTTGATCTCTAGGGGACCTAAACCTGGGTCTAGGTGCTCATGGTAAGCAATATCAGGACTTGATCATAAGAAAGGACAAAAACAAGACATGGAGACAGCTAAAAAAATATGCTTAGCACCTTAGGTGCAAATAAGCTTGCACTGTACAAAACAGTTTGAGGATGCATGAATGTTTGGGGTTTTTTACAGTGGAATGTGACTCTGAATAAACATCCAGGGTTTAAATCCTCAAAGGGATTTATATGCAGAACCTGCATTTAGTTCAAGGAACATTAGACCCTTCGTCACCTGGAAATCCTCCCCTAAAGTACCTATCTTTACTTTAACATGAAAATCATTCAAAAAAAAAATCCTTTCAAAATTAAAGCTGTAGTTTAGCTCTGTGGATGCATAAATTATCTCAAATCTTAACCAGTATTACCAGTATTGGGTTAACTAGAAAGAAAACAGCCTAATGTTCTCATTCTGATGTGGAAGGTGGAACATTACTTCTGACAAAGATTTGCGTATCAGTAAACTATGAAAGGGTAATGCCAGTGACACCATAAATAATCGAAGCATATCTGTGCAGTGGTCAGATGTAAACTCTTGAGCCAGTATTGCTCCCATGAAAATCTCTGGGAATTTTGTCATTGAACTGAGGGGCACAGAGTTGAATTTCTGTGTTCCAGGGGAGGCTGGAAGGCGGAATACAGGTTATTCTTTTCTATATAGGTATCTTTAGAGGTACCTGCAAAATAGTTGAGTCATAAAACTGTTGAATCCTTGTGTTTTGCTGCTAAAGAGAATTCATAAAAAGAGATTTATTGTCGTATTTCCCTTTCGTGTTGCACTGTTCCCCTCCATCATAAAATATTCTCGTCGGTTTATAGCAAAGCAAATATAGCAGCTTAGTTCATAAACGCCAAATTCTTCTCTGCTACACTCCGGCTTTCAGACATAATCGAATTAGCTCCGATCTGTGCTGATTCCGCTGCCCCGAGCCGCAGTAACGAGGTTTATCGAGACCTGATGCGTGCAGAGGGGTCCTTGTGCAATGACCGAGGCGGACCCGCACCAGCCCGCAAGTCTGCAGGAACCCGTCCAAACAGTTTTAACTTTTATTCTTCCTGACGAAGATTTAAAGCGGCTCTGTACAACAGTCAAACAAGAATAATCAGCTGTGGAAAATATAACAAATCATAAGAGCAGTTTAATAGAGAGAGAGGGAGCGAAGCCCGCAGATCAAACCAACCGCTCGGACTGCCCTGCATGGGGACAGGAGGGCCGCCTGCCTGGTCCCTGACCCCATCGTGAAAGGGGCAAGGCGGCGCTGGGGGGAAATCCCTTCTGCTGGAAAGCTCGTGGCTTCAGATCAGACGCTGCAAAAAAACGAAAAAAATAAAAAAATTCGACCAAAAAAATAAAACAAAATAAAACCCCTCAGCATTTAGCAGGGGTGATTCCGTGTGATTTTTCAATTTTGACTCGAGGTCACTCTCTCAGTGGCTCCCGCGGGCGGTCCCGCTCAATTCCCAGCCCGGGGAAAGGTGTCTGCGGGGCTGTACGGCAGAGGTGGGCAGGGAGAGCCGGACGGGGGTGGGTGGCAAGGGAAACTCGCCCGCGTGCAGGTAGCCACAAGTCGGGCAGTAATTACAAAGCAAACAAGGGTGAAATATTGAATCGGCCTCGCCCGTGACAAGATCTGCGCTTTTTGCCGCCAATTTGTTTGTGGAGCTCTATTTAAAGGCGCTTGATTGAGGAAACGTTGAAAATAGCAGTTAGGGTTTCCCTAATGAGACCTCTAGAGGAAAGCAGTGGCATTCAAGGGGCTACAGCAGGAGGAGGGGAAGCGCTTAACCCTTTCCAACCGCCCCCAGCCCCGCGGGGCTCTCCCGGGCGCGGCACCGCCCGCGGGGCGCCGCCGGGGCCGCCCGCCCCCGTGAGGTGCCATGGGCAGGGGGGCCAGCCCGCCGCCTCCCCTCGGCCTTCGGCATTTCGAGCACCGGCGGGAGGGGGGCCGGC